>VZQC01009509.1:1325378-1411827 GCA_009823505.1 Rhizomys pruinosus | reverse complement strand
GATGGATGGATGGATGGATGGATGATGGA
Organism: Rhizomys pruinosus; assembly: GCA_009823505.1. Classification (NCBI taxonomy): domain Eukaryota; kingdom Metazoa; phylum Chordata; class Mammalia; order Rodentia; family Spalacidae; genus Rhizomys; species Rhizomys pruinosus. The sequence continues at coordinate 1,411,798 of VZQC01009509.1, read as the reverse complement.
TGTGGATGGATGGATGATGGATGTGGATGTGGATGGATGGATGGATGATGGGTGTGGATGGATGGGTGTGGATGGATGGATGATGGATGTGGATGGATGGATGATGGATGTGGATGGATGGATGTGGATGGATGGATGATGGATGATGGATGGATGGGTGGATGATGGATAGATGATGGATGGATGGATGGGGATGGATGGATGGATGGGGATGGATGGATGGATGGGGATGGATGGATGGATGATGGATGGATGGATGGATGGTGGATGGATGATGGATGGATGGATGGATGGGGATGGATGGATGTGGATGGATAATGATGGATGTATGTAGATGGATGGATGGATGGATGGATGGATAATGGATGTGGATGGCTATATGGATATATGGATGGATGGATGGATGGATGGATGGATGGATGGATGGGTATATGGATGGATAGATGTGGATGGGTATATGGATGGATGGGGATGGATGGATGGATGTATGGTTGGATGGATGGATGGATGGATGATGGATTAATGGATGGATGGATGGATTCATGGATGGATTCATGGATGGATGGATGGGGATGGATGGATATGGATGCTATATGGATGGATGATGGATTAATGGATGGATGATGGATTAATGGATGGATGGATTGATGGATTGATGGATGGATGATGGATGGATGGAAAGGAAGCATGAATGACTAGACAGCGACATAAGGGCAGACCAGTCAGCAGCAGTCACCCTGAAGGACGGAATGCTGGCCCCCCAAAGCCCCCTCATCCCTCATGCTTTCATGTAATAAGGAAACTTAAATGTCATCTCTTTTAAATTTTTAATAAAATCCAGATCAGGGAAACCTACCACAAAAAAAGGATTTGATTAGTATTCCTTTTCAGCCCCAGGATTTCTTCATCCATTTAAAGTTGAATTATATTCAAAAGGCTTTTCACAGAAACAGCAGCTCACCTTCACCCTGTGAAGCTCATTCCTGCCACAGGTGTGACTGAGTGACAAACCACATGCCAATCACAAGCTTGTCACCCCAGGAAGCCCATGGATGGAGCATTCCTGTGAAGAGCTTGGACTCAATGTCAACTCTTGCTTCCTCCTCAGGTCTGCCCCTCCATCTGTCCCTGCATTTATGCAGCAAAGTGCCGCCTCAGCACCAATGGTCCCATCACAGAGATAATGAGCAGAATTACAGAAAGGCAGATTGCAGAGTGCTTGCAGGACACCAGGATGGAAGGTTCTGGACTGGGGGGGACCATTGCTCTCCAGTCTCTGAGGTTCAGGGAATGTAACAAATGTTTCATGTAGGGAGGGCTACATCCTAGGACCTGGACGAAATTTCCTGTGGGGCCACAAGACTGACGGGGCACAGCCTCAGGAAGCAATCATTTTGCTATGCTATATTCAAAGATAGCCACCTCAGGAATGGAAAGGTGGCTAAGTTGGTAAGGTGTTTGGCACACAAGCAAGGGGACCTGGGTTTACAGCCCCAGCACCCACATATGAAGCTAGGTGTGGAAGTGCACACATGTAATCCCAGCACTGAAGAGGCAGAGCAGGTGGATCCCTGGAGCTCAGTAGTCCGCCAGTGTGCTGAACTGGTGGACTGTGACTGAGGAAGACTCCACACAAGCAGAACCAGAGGCCACTGTCAGGAGTGTGTGCAAGTGTGTACACACACACACACACACACACATATACACGCATGCACACACACACACATGCACACACACATATACATACACACACAAAAACGCCACCCTTGCTCTGCATCTCTTAGGACATTTAAAAAAGTTTAATGCGGGGCTGGAGAGATGGCCTAGCGGTTAAGAGCCCTGACTGCTTTTGCAGAGGACCCGGGTTCGATCCCCAGCACCCACATGGCGGCTGAGAGCCATCTTTGACTCCAGTTCCAGGGGAATCTGACACGGGTGCACCAACCTACATGCAGACAGTACATTCATACACATAAGAAATAAATTTTTTTTTAAGTTTAATGCATTTTATTTTATTTGTTCGAGTATTTTGCCTTCGTGTTTGTAAGGGAACCATATGCATGCAACTCAGAGGTCAGAAGAGGGCATCAGATCCCCTGGAACTGGAGTTACAGGTGGTTGCGAGCCGCTGTGTAAGTGCTGGGAATCCAAACCAGGTCCTTTGCAGGAGCAGTCAGTGGTCTTAACCACTGAGCCATCTCTCCAGCCCCCACAGCACATTTAAACTAACTGAAAATGCATAGGGTAAGATGGCTGTCAGTGCCAGAGGTAAACTGTGGAGAGCAGGGAGCTAGCAACGGATGACCAGAGTGCAAATGAGCGGCCATGGTGCTGGGCTCACTGTCAGGGTTGGAGTCACCAGCAGTCTGAATATATCACTGTGTTTTGATTTAGGAGACACCACACTCACACTCACAAAGCTCTTATTATCATATATTGTTACAACTGTTCTATTTTCTTATGTTTCACTTGTTCATCTCTTAATGGGCCTAATTCATCAATGTTATGGTAGATACATATATATATATATATATATATATATATATATATGAAAATATCAAGTATATGAGGGTTCAAGCAATCCCAGGGTTCATAGAGTGTATCACATGTGGCATGCTGGATACTGTGTTATCTTTGCCCTAATAAGCCCCAGCCTTTTCTCTGTGTCAAGACACAACTCCAATATCCTGAGGGGGAACCAGGGCCTTCCCTGTAGCACAGGCTCCTTTGAGACAAATAAAATGATGGCTCCAATGTCCCCTCCTCAGGAGTCATATGTGCCCACCATCTCCACAAACAGCCCTCTCTTCACACTCACTCTCCTCGACTTCTCTACATCATTGTCATTTGACATTAAATTATATCTTATTATCATTATTATTTTGCCAGTCTCTCTGGCCAAATGTACTACCTTCTTCATTCAGTGACTCCGTTTCTATCTGTGCATCCCCAGTACCTAGAAAGGTATCTAATATAAAACAGATAATGAGTGATTGATTATCTACTCAGTGAGTGACTGATATACACTCTCCATGTCAGATGTCTGTTAGTTTAGACCCATTCTTGCTAAGCCTCTAAAGACACTATCTTCTCTTCCCTCAACAGAGCAGGATACTGTCCTGTGCTAGCTATATAGTTCCACGACACCTACAGAAAATGTTCAAGTCCTCTTTTTACAAATTTGCAGAGAGGTACGAGATATGGTTCAGCAGCCAAGAGCACTTGTACAGGAACTAGGTTTGACTCTCAGAACCCACACAAGGGCTAACAACTGTCTGTAACTCCAGTTCCAGGGGATCTGACCTCTGCAGTATGACACAAATACACTTACATATGTGCAAGCAATACACTCATACATATAAAATAAAAATAAGTATTAAAGTTGGTAGAGCATTTGAAGGGAACCAACTCTCATCCCCCTTATCTTTAAATGACTTCTGTACAAAGAGTCCTGAATACAACACAAGCACTTTGTGATTCCGTTGTTTAGAGATGGTGACAAGGAAATCACTCTGTGAATATTCCGTGTAGACACGATTCGTCTTCTCCATGCTGTCTACATGCACTTGCTTGTACCTATGGCTGTAGAAGGCCATCTTTGCTGTGCTGAAAGTAACCCAAGCTGATTCTGGCCCAGACCCAAGAAGGAGAGGGGCGCTCAGGTGCACCAGGGAGGGTCTTGGGCAAGCAGGAACTTGGAAGCACACAAACCATAGGGCAAGCTAACTTCGCCCAGCTTTGCACGTGAAGGCTCAGCCATCGCTAGGAACAAACAGGCCTAGAACTGAAGGGTGTCACCCTACACATGAGAGAAACAAGGAAGGCACCGGACATCATCTTCTACCTGTGGTTGGGCCGAGGGCTGAGCTACCATACATACAGTTCAGGACAAGGTTCGAGTTGCTCTAAGAAACGTTACACTCGACACAGGGACAAAAATCGAGTTGGAGGCCTCCGCTCTACAGTAGACAAGCTGGATAACAGGCAGAATAAAAGTCCTCACTGCAGAGACTTGCATGACACTTACCAGAAGGAAAGCATGCATGGAGCAAGTGTCTTGGACTGTCTTCCGTTGCTATGACGGAACACACAGACTGGAGAACGTTTGAACAAAGTTTATTCAGCTCACAGCCTTGGAGTCTGGGAAGCCCCAGAGCAGAAACGAACACGTGCTGAGGGCTCGGGCTGCAGCAGACATGGCACCCTGAAGGGCAAGAGAGCGCCAACTGCCACCTGGGGTCCCTCCTCTGCTTCCTAGAAAGCCCTGTGCATCATGGGAGCACGGCCCTCTGACCCCAGTCAAGCCTAATGACCTCCCAAGCCTCCACCTCCAATAACACATGAATTGGGGATTAAGTTTCCACCAGGTGAACTTTTGGGTGACACATTCAAAGAGTAACAAGGATACTTAAACCTATCGTTTTTGAGCGTGAATTCTTTTTAAAGAATAACCCAGTATATATTTTCTTCATTCAATTAGGAATCATCTTCTCTGCACAAAGTAGAATTAGGTTAACAACTAATTTAGCAATGTGTAGGTTTTTCCATCTTAAATTACTCTGATTTTCACAGGCTTGTTTGATCCGAGTGAATTTTTAGCTCACGTTCAAAACACTACCTAAGAAAAAGATTTGACTTCAAGCCTTCCTCAGCACAGAGGGAGAGTCTAAGAGAGAAACCATGCTTTTTTTTTTTTTTATGTGTATGAATGTACTGTCCACATGTAGGTTGGTGCACCCATGTTGTGCAATGCTGCAGAGGTCAGAAGAGGGTCTCGGATTCCTCTGGAACTGGAGTTAACAAGATGGTTCTTAGCCACCATGTGGGTGCTGGGAATCGAACCCAGGTCCTCTGCAAGAGCAGTTGGCACTCTTAACTGCTGAGCCATCTCTCCAGCCTCCTGAATCATTTTTTTTAATTTAAAATTTTTTTTATTTATTTTTTATGTGTATGAGTGTAGTCTGCATGTAGGTTGGTGCACTGGTGTCGTGCAGTGCCACAGAGGTCAGAAGAGGGCATCAGATTCCCCTGGAACTGCAGTTAAAGATGGTTTTTAGCTGCCTGTGGGTACTGGGAATCGAATCCGGGTCCTCTGCAAGAACAGTTGGTGCTATTAATCGCTAGGCCATCTCTCCAGCCTGAGAAGCCATGCTTTACGTGAGACCTGTAACAGAGGCTTCCCTGTCTTTCTGTAACCTCCTACCTAATAAACCAAGGTGTTGACAAAGTATGCTGATTTATGGTGTTCTTTGTTCTGTTGCTATAAAAACTTCATAAAACAGTTGCCATACTGGAATATAGTATTTGAGGTAACCTGGATCAGTGTTCCTGGGACATGGTCACTATATTTGGCTGTAAAATAAGCTATTCAGTTTATATTGTATGCATGTGAGTGCTTTGCCTACATGTAAGTGCACAACATGTATGCAGTGCCTGCAGAGGCCAGAAGAGGGCACTGTATCCGGTGGAACTGGAGTTACAGGCAGCTGTGAGCTGCCGTGTGAGTGCTGGGAAGTCAGTGGATCCTCCGCAAGAGCAAGTGTTGAGCCAGCTCTCCATCCCCAGTACAAATTATGTCTTATCTCCTTTTAGGTAAGGAACTGTGTTTCTTGAGTCAACATCAGCAATGTGATTCTTACATTCTGGATTTCACTCTCATCTTTTCTGAGACATTTTCCAAGAAAAAGGCAGTTAGTAAACACAGAACAAGCAGTCCTCACACACTGCAATAACACTACAGGTCCCACATGTTCTGCAGACAGGATGTTGTACTTTATTCTTATAAGAAACACAACATGAACATTAGGAAATATTCTTGTAGCCTGGCCTGGTGGCGCACCATCTATATAATTTCCCTAGCGCTGGGAAAGTGAAGGAAAGGGGGTTTTTTTCATCATGAGGGCGGTCTGGTCTACATGAGAGCTTGCCTCAGGAAACAAAAAAAAAAGGAAAAAGGTAAAGAAAATGCATCCCATCTCCTACCCCATCACATGCCCCACATCCACCCCAGAACATAACAAACTTCTGCTTGGCTCACACATGGACGTTTGAAGTAATCCCACCCTCCCCTGAATGGTTTTCAGTTACAGAAAGGAGAGGAATGAGCTCTGAACAGTGCAGGAAAACTGTGTGAGGGATGAAGAAAGGACGAGAAGGCCTTTAGGAGCAGGGCAGAAGAGGGGGAAGGGCTGAGGAAGAGGTCAGGCAGGCTGAGAATTCAGCCGCAAATGTTTCACTCTGTCCACAATGAGTATCACAGACTCTTTCTACCCTGCGTATCTCCTAGCCAAAGGCCGGGACACAACTGGCAGATAATGTCAGCCATTTTCCTTTTCCTTAACCCACAGCTGTGGCAGCTGACAAAATGTGCCCCTAACCTACCCATCTATCTTTCCCTCCCTGCCCAGCAGCTCTCCATCCTATCTATCATGGAAAACAAACCCAGCGCTCCCCAGGCAATTCAAGCCCTTCCATCCTTCACTAGGCAGCAACAACAAAGACATTTATGAGGGCCGTCCAATGCGTGCCCCTCTGTGAGACATTGTACAAATCGGAGCGAACAGACTCGATTTCATCTTTAAGGAGCTTCCCAAAGAGATTATTGTTTGGTTTTATAAAATTGACCACCAGAAAAGCTCAGGGTGCATGTCCTGTGAACAGCAGGTCAAAGGCTCTGGGCACAAAGAGCACCCGGTATCATAAGCCACTATAAATCAAAGAGAGTCCTTTCACACGCAAGCACCGAGCAGGTGCGAGAGAGAAGTGGGTTTCTAAACCTCTGAATCCAGCCCTTTTTGAGGCCTGTGCTCTTTTCTCGTGGTTCTAATGCATTCGGTGCTATTTTTTATTTTATTTTGCAACCCTGAAATAGCATGTTGTCTTGTTGAAGACACAGAGAAATATATATCAATAAATTTCTGAACCATGCTCTTCACACATATAAGTAATTATGTCCTGGGATAATTGGGTCATACATATCATGTCCTACAGGATGATATTCAGGTGCAAAAAAAAAAATTGACTAAAACCAGCAACAGGATTTATGCTTTTTTTTGTCTTTATGCTTTTTAAAGGGGATGGAGAGCAGCCTTCTTTTTGATAAATGAATATGTATGATAATGTTCTTAAAACATGAAGATAGACATAGCTTAAAGATGCAATAAGCTCATGATTATTGTAGTCTAGAAAATGAAAATATCTGGGGCTTTCTTCCAGGGATGTTCAATGCAAGAAGAACATTTGAAATTTTCAGTCTTCCTGAAGATCTGAAGGCCTTTCAGAATAATCCGTTTTTTTCTCAACAAAGGGCATCTGCAAGGCTTAGTCTCCTGAAAAGAATCATTCTGACAGACTTAATGTATTCTTTTCAGGAAAGCCCTGTTCAGAACTCCACAGAAAAAGCATCAGTACGCCAAGACAGTGCCAACCTAAACCATTCTGGCCCTTTATAAATAGTGAGGCCAAGGTATTTGCAATATAGTCCAGATATCACATTGGGATATCACAGTGGGAAATAGGGATGATAATCCTGAATGTTATATCATTTTTACATTCCCTTGGTACTCAAGAGCAAAAACTGATAATTGAAAGAGTTGCTATGTTTTCAAAGAACATCTCCCAGGAAAGCCAATTTCAGAATCCTGCTAGGTCCAAAATATCCCTAAGTTGGGAAATTCTAAATTGCATCAGTGATATAAGTGGAAACAGTTATTCTAATAATAAGAATAATTCTAGCATTACGTTATTATAATAAGACATCTTTCCTCCAGGATGCAGTGCACTTTGTAAACACTCTCTCATGCTGGGTCAGTGCTGGAGGAGATGACACTCTAAGGAATTTTAATGATCTGTCTCAGGTCACTGGATAGCTTGAGTGATGGGGGGAGATGTAGATCCCTGATTGTAGCCCACTGACCGGACACATTAAACTTTCAATTAATAATTTGGAGAATTCTCTTCCAAGTTATGACCACCCAGTCCTTCTTTCCGGCTCTGTCGCGCCGTGGGCTTTGCTCCTTCTCTGTTTCCGCTACCTTTAGAACACAGTAAAGAAGCAGCGTAAGTGGAGAGCGTCCCACAAATGGTCTTCCTGCCAGGAATCTCTCTCTTCCCTACGTTCTTCTGGCATAAGACTGAAAGCAAAGCTCTGTCAACACTTGAACCAGGCCCTTCCTCAGCATGGGAGCCAACATGGCTCTCTATCGCCTGTCAGCAGAATATTTAAAATTCTCTTTTTGGTCGCTCTCATTTTCCTCAGTCCTCAGTACACTCTGTGTGTGTGTGTGTGTGTGTGTGTGATGTGTTTGCATAGGTGTGTGCATATATATGTATGGATGTCCATACATGTGTATATGGGGGCCAGAGGTCCATGTAGGGTATCTTCTCTCTCTCTCTCTCTCTCTCTCTCTCTCTCTCTCTCTCTCTTGCTCTCATTCTCACTCTTTGATTAGACTAGGCGGCTAGGCCAGCAGCTATCCAGCTAGCCCCAGGGATCCTCCTGTCTCTACTGTATGCTGGTGCTGGGTTTACAACTTCATACCTGGCTTTGGACATGGGTGCTGGAGATTTGAACTCAGGACTTCATGCTGGCATGGCTGATGGAGCCATCTCTCCCAACTCCTCGATACCCTCTTTTAAAGAAAAATAATTTATGTTTATTTATATGTCTGTGTATGTGCTTCTGCCCACAGAGGCAAAAAAGAGAGTGAAATTTCCTACAGATGGAGTTAGAGGTAGTTGTGAGCTGCCAAGTCTGGGTGCTAGAAACTGAGCTCCCATCTTCTGCAATAGCTCTTAAATGCCAAGCCCCGTCTCCAGCCCCGTCTCCACTCTTCACACACGAGCTGCGCCTGCTCCCGGTGCTCTCCCAGCACGTTTGTGCTTGTTTTAACTGTCTCTTCATCCACAGAAGCCACAGTTTCTGCTTCCCTTTGTTCCTTAAATACACACCCAAGTCATCAAGATACGAACAGCTAAAAAGAACATGGGGGCCTCTGGGTTCAAATCCACCCCGCCTCTGTACAGCAGCTGAAAGGGCTGCACCCAACTTTTCTTTTTTTTAAATGTATTTTATTTTATTTATTTTCGTATGTGTATGAATGTACTGTCTGCATGTAGGTTGGTGCACCCGTGTCGTGCAATGCCGCGGAGGTCAGAAGAGGGTGTCGGATTCCCCTGGAACTGGAGTTAAAGACGGTTCTTAGCCACCATGTGGGTGCTGGGGATCAAACCCAGGTCCTCTGCAAGAGCAGCGGGCGCTCTTAACCGCTAGGTCATCTCTCCAGCCCACATACTTTTCTAAAGCTTTAAGATGACAAGCTCACTATGAAAAACACTGCTCTGTTGAGAAAATGCTCATTTGAGCTGGATTATCACATCTTCGGATTTGTGCAGCCTGGATAGATCCGCACCACAAATAAACTCCTCTGTGCTGCACACAGGCGCACTAGCTGAGACCTTCCAACTCTTCTTCCTGAGATCTGGCTTGCCGTTCTTCGCCTTCTGAAGAAGGCCTCTAATTTGGTGCCGTCTAACTATTATTTATGTCATGCGCACGGAGAAAATTATAAGATCCATAGAGCGAGCTGGGGAAACGGGGTCAGGAACAAGGCTGACAAATCCAGCCTAGAGGAGCCGGACTGGACCTCGCACCTCCTGAAGGTCATGCACGGCATCGAAATGAGAAGCTCCACGTGACCACTATTGGTTAATCTAACACGCAGCCCCTAAAATTGACCTCCTTCTGTACAGATCATCTCAGATCCCATTTATTTAATGAAACCTTCACCCCAAGAGGTAAAGCAATACTCACTTTTATTCTTCCTGACTAAAAAGTGCTTATCTGCTTCAGCTAGATTTGATATTTTACAGGGTGATATTTCATTATATATGTATTTAATTTTTTTATTTATCTATTGTTGTGTCTATATACATGCACAAGCCACGGCATGCAGGTAGAGGCCACAGGACAACTTGCGGGAATCCGTTCTCATCTTCTACCACGTGGATTTCTAGGGAATTGAACTGGGGTGGTCAGGATCCTTAGCAAGCACCTTTATCCACTGAGTAATCTGTGCAGCCCTATATATGGATTTTGTTTAAATTTCCCAGCTTTGGGGCTAAGGATGAAGTTCAGCTGACAGAGAGTTTACCTAGTGTGCATGAGGCCCTGCGTTCAAGTCTCAGGCCTACATAAATCAAGAGGCAGTAAGGCGTAACTACAATCCCAGCGCTGCTGAGGTGGGAATAGGAGGATCAGAAGCTGAAGGTCATTTGTTTAAAAAACAAATTGTTAATTTGCTATATGTCATTGTTAGGAACATAGTGCAGGCTGGACAGACTCTATATGGGAAATCCATGGCCTAGTGAGCGATTACCGTATGCTCTAAAAGATATCACCTGAAAAGGAAGTTTATCCTTCGGTCTGTTTATCGACACAGTCTAAACAAGGACATGGGCAGACTGGAAAATTCAACAAAAATAAATGCTTCCAAACAGGTCCAGAAGAGGAAGGAGAGTCAGCATTCCCTCCCCAAAGGGTTATTCGACTCAGACCCTCAGCTCTTAAGTTATAAACAGTATTAAACGACACTGCACAGCTTCGTTTAAACCGTGGTTTGCTTTCACATGAGAGTTTTAACATTTAATAAATTTCCCATCAGAATACTGTAAAAGAGAATATTTTTATTTCAGCGTTATTTCAAGTAGAAGGCTCAAGCTGTGTTAGTAAAAGCAGGCTGCAGTCATTCAGTCCAGAGAAAGGTCAAGACTCTTGGATTCCCCTAATCCTCTCTCTAGGGCTGGCATTCCTGGGAATTCTGTGATTTACATATTCTTTCTTGACCACAAAGCTGTCACAGGGCCCCAGCCAAACTCTTGTCAGAGGCCTCCAGATCCCAGCTGATTTCTGTATGTGCCACTGAGCTCAAAACCTGGAGAAACCCACTTTTAAGGTGGCAACATTCTATGGAACATTCTATGGAACCAGAAGTACCACCCCCCCCCCCCCCCCCGGAGGTGAGACCTTGTTACTTCTCCTCCTCTCCTGCCTTTCCTGCTACAAGCCTATAAATTTAAAACTCGACACATTAAGGAAAAGTCGGCTCGGGTCCCTCTGGATTCAATCCATTTTTAAGTGCGCTCTGAGAGCTTGGACACTTTACAGATCCTGGAGGAATGAAATACGAGGAGAGAAAACATGCAGAGAAACAGATCTCTGGAATGGGAGAAGCCAAGAGAGGAGAAACAGAGACTGGGGCATCATACAAGCTAAACAGACCCAGAATGCTACAAAGAACCCATGCCCCTCTCCATTCAGTTTGAGATTGGAGCAGTTCAACTTAGAGTTGTAGGCAAGAAAATCTCACATGGTGAAACTCAGACTAAGGAATTCAGGGCAGGGCCGACATCCATCTTGATACTCACTCTGCCTAGCCTGTCTATGCAAGGTAGCTGGAGTGTGAGGAGGGGGCGATTTTATATGGAGCATAAACATTATCCCACTGCAACACTAACATAACAGAGTTCTTCCTGCCTCTAGGAATCCCAAGCAGAAAACAGTGATTGCTTTGAGGTGACCCCAGAACAAGGACAGAATAAGCAGGCCTAGGTCAAATTTTCAAAGTAGATCTTCAGAAGCAAAATAAATGACCATCTGGTCTACCCCCCAAACAGGATCTCCACGCAGGTCTAGTCTTCATTGGAAGCTAAAGTTCCAGTGTGACTGATCCATGAGCTTGGCCGGTCCTGAGGGATCTATGAATTTTAATTCTATAGTAGTGACTTTAACAGTCTGAAGGACAAGACAGATGATGCACAGACAAGAAAAGCTTGTCTAATCCACACTACTATAAGCAACAGATAAAGAAAACAAAAAGCTCCATCCTGTTCTAAAACCACTTTAAAAAAAATCAAGGAAGGGGGCCAGGTGAGATGCCTCAGTACATAAAGGTACTTGCAACCAAGCGCAGACGCCTGATCTTCACATGGTGGAAGGAGACAGCAGACTCCTGAAAGTTGTCTTCTGGCCTCCATATATGTTCCATGACACATGCACTGTCCACCCCCCCCCCATGTACACCAATAAATGCCATTTTAAAACTTCTTTTTTAAATCAGAGACGGCTAGAAGGTTGGTCAGAGGTTCAGTAGAGTTCTTGCCTAGTATGAATGGGGCCCTGCATTCTATCACTAAAAAAAAAACAAACAGTAAATCAATCTATAAAAAATATCAACTAAGATATTTTCAAAGGAAGAAAAAATATTACATGAATGCCTAATGTACCCTCATAGGCACTCAGTAAATTATCACTCAAAAATAACTGGTTTTCTGGCTGGAGAGATGGCCTAGCAGTTAAGAGCGCCGACTGCTCTTGCAGAGGACCCGGGTTCGATCCCCAGCACCCACATGGCGGCTGAGAACCGTCTGTAACTCCAACTCCAGGAGAACTCCAGTTCCAGGGGAATCTGACGCCCTCTTCTGACCTCCGTGGCATTGCATAACAAGGGTAGACAAACCTACATGCAGACAGTACATTCATACACATAAAATAAATAAATAAAATTAAAAAAAATAACTGGTTTTCTGGGGCTGGACAGATGGCTCAGTGGTTAAGAGCACCTACTGCTCTTGCAGAGGATCCAGGCTCGATTCCCAGCACCCACATAGTGGCTAAGAACCGTCTTTAACTCCAGTTCCAGGGGAATCCGACGCCCTCTTCTGACCTCTGAGGCATTGCACGACACAGGTGCACCAACCTACATGCAGACAGTACACTCATACACATAAAAAATAATTAAAAGCCAGGCGTGGTGGCACACGCCTTTAATCCTAGCACTTGGGAGGCAGAGGCAGGCAGATCTTTGTGAGTTCAAGGCCAGCCTGGTCTACAGAGTGAGTTCCAGGACAGCTGGAGCTACAGGGAGACCCTGTCTCGAAAAGACCAAAAAAATAAATAAATAAATAAAATAATTAATTAATTAAAAATATAAAAAACTGGTCTTCTTTAAGAAAATCAGAATTAACTTTTTTGTTAAAGCCAACAATAAATTGAAGGTTGCCCTCTCCTGTATTAGGAATGTGAGAAAGAGAAATCAAAATATTACTGCATAAATCTCACACAAGACCATGACCCTGAGAAATGAGATGGAAGGAAGGGATGACTCAGAACACTTAGGCAATGCTGCTCCCGGCATAGCTGATGCTGTCATCTGCTGCAGCATCCCTGTGAAATCGAAGGAGCAGAGGCCATGTGTGAGCTAAACCAGACTGGTGACCCCACAGCCACCTCTAGGAAGCTCCTGAGAGCGACTGCAGAGGGTCGTGAGATAAGAATACATTTGACTACCCGCTTTGGTACCCCGTATTGTTCATGTAATATCTGGCTAAGCACACCTGATTCTGGAACATTCTCCACTCTCTGGCACAGCTAGGGTTCTCTCTAGCTTCTTGTCTTTCCACTACCGTGTGGTGCTGACCACTGACTACAGGCATAGTTAATGCCTTCCGTTATCTTTGGGAGCCTTCCTCTTTCACAAGTGTGTCCCAGTACCATATCAGTTTACATGCAGAAATAAACCAATCTATTTTAAATTACTTGGCTACAAATGTGTGGAAATACCTGAGCCTGGGTAAGTTCTTTATAGTTTTCTCAAGTTCCTCTACTTAAGAGAAATTAAATTTTTATCTTCTCACTGACCCATTTTAATTTTTCTTTTAAGAAATGGAAGCCATGCCGTATAAGGTTGCATGGTGCTGTCCAACGCTGTCACACACAGCCAGGCCAGACGGACTTGGGACAAAAGTATCAGACTTCACCTGAAAGTCTGGAACAAAAAGAATCTTCCCTCACTAAGATAGCTCAGGAGGTTAGGAGTAATTCTGCCTAACCCTGGGAGGGTTGATTTCTTAGATTACAAAAGTGACTCACTTTTTGTAAGGGACATATCACACACCAAATTTCCTTCTTAGCAAAGCTAAATTTGATTTTCCAATAAATCTAGGTGTCAAAACACTTTTCATTCATTTTAACTTTGAAACTAAAAATAAGAACATATTACTCTTGCTCCACACACACACAAAATAATCTTAAGTTGCTTTTCCATAATAATGTCTACCTAGATGTGAACAAATCAGCTTAAAATGTTTGACCCATGTCAGTATATTTTTTTAAATAACATCATATACAACCATGTGTTATACAACAAAGTTTCAGTGACATATCACATATGCAGTGTTGGCTCCAACACACAGCCAAGGTGTGTAGAATCAACACTCTGAGGTTCACAGGAGAAACATCACTTCTCAAAACATTTCTCCAGCCATTAAGTGGTAAATGACTACATTTAGGCAGACCAAGGTCTTTAGAGTACTGGAAGAAAACAAGGATTTACCGAAACAGCCTCTAAAAGAGGACTGTCTTATACTACATCTCAAGGAAACAGTGCTACAGTTCTACTCTCAATAAAACGACAAAAAAGCCAAGTACGTCTTAAACAGAAGATGGGCAGGTTTCCTCATCTGTCCACAACACCAACATATCTTTTGCTCGCAGTGTAGTGAGAGGGAGCTGGGATGGAGGTGGTCCCTCTAGGAATGTGAAGAGCAGGCTGGGAGCAAAAGCCCTTAGAGGCCAGGGGACAAGGGAACTTCCTTCCTGAGGACAAGGTCCATCCCAAAGCTGCTCGAGAATTCATTACAAGTCTTCCCAAGCCGTCAGAAGCCGCTTAGTAGGTGTGATTCTATGTCCTTACAAAATAACCCTCTCCGTCTTTACTTCTCCTGCTAATTAGAAATGACAAAAATAGAAAAAGCTGTTTCACTTTTTTCCTTCTGCCCCATCCACACTAATTTTTGGGCAACTTTCCCATTTGAACTAATTTTCAAAAACTCACAAGAAAAATTCCTCTGACCAGCATATTCCTGAAACAGCCAAGAATTTAGTCACACTTCTTTCTAGGGATTTAAAATTGTCCGAGTCCCCTAACCCACAGGAACCTCCCACCCCCCAAATCATAGTTTCATGTCATTTCTATTGCAGGCCCTATGGCAATTTCCAAGGACACCGGGAAAATAAATGACCTTCAAGTGGTCCCTCTGAGTTTGGGGGTCAGAGGAAAGCAAACCATTCTTATGTTTGTCCTCATCAGTCGGAATTTGCCATGCACCTAACAAGACAAACTGTCCCAGAAGCAGCAAAAGTATTTCCCTCCAATAAAGGTATTGTCTATGAATAAATAAAATATTTACAGGGTCTTAAAGTGCATCTTGCTCCTATTTTTGCACCCTTACTGGGCAACAATTTTGAGACACTTGTTCTTCATTATCAGAACAATAACCACCCATCTGAACAACTAAAACATGCTCTTTTGCCAATATTTGCTGAATAAATTATGCTGAACTGCTTTGCACTAAGCTCCTGCCAGCATCACCAACACACTGATCATTTCTTCTCTAGACACACACACACACACACACACACACACACACACACACCACACCACTCTCTAATTTTGCTTAGAATAAGAATCTTAGTTCTTATACTTATTTTCCTTTGGGACATATGGGTAGTTCCTGTGCATGTGAGCACAGGCCTCATAAATTTCCACAGAAATGCCACCTCCCTCTTTTGAGATGGAGTCTCTCATTGGCTGGAGCTTACCAAGGAGGACAGAATGGCTGCCCATGAGCCCAGGGATTCTCCTGTTCTCCTTCCCCACACTGGCCTGAGAAGCACTCGCCACTGTATCTGGAATTTTTATGTGGGTTCTAAGGATGGAACTCGGGTGTTTTGCTTGTGTGGTAAGCACTTTACTGACTGAACCATTCCCCCAGCCTATATCCAGACTTAAGATTTCCAATACCCCCAAATCAACTCCCAATTTGACTCTGAGTCCCCTTGTTCCTATGAGGAGCAGGATGATGCCTCCTGCCTCTCTCTCTCTTTACCATATGCTAGGCAATCAGCCAAACTTCCATGAACGAATGAGTGAAGGAAACCAATGATCCCAACCCATGGCATTGAAAAATGAGCTTTGGAACCAGCCACCCATGTACTGAGACAATTTTCCCTCATGTTCCAAAAGCTCCTTGAATAATCCAGCTAATTAAAAAGGAGAAATGGGGGCTGGAGAGATGGTTCAGTGGTTAAGAGCACTGACTGCTCTCGCAGAGGACCTGGGATTCTGGGTCCCAGAATCCACATGGCGGCTAAGAACCATCCTAGGCCAGATCATGCCTTTAATCCCAGCACTCGAGAGGCAGAGGCAGGCGGACCTCTGTGAGTTCAAGGCCAGCCTGGTCTACACAGTGAGCTCCAGGCCATCTGGGACTAAAGGGAAACCCTGTCTCAAAAAAATAAATAAATAAAATAAAAAGGAGAAATGACTAGAACATTAAAACACAACATAAAAGAATACCTTCCTGTTACATGTTAGAATATCCAGAAAGATGACTTAATTGACTGTAATCAGGTTATAAGAATATTACAGGGGCGGCTTTTAGTTTTACTGATCCCAGTGTTCCATAACTGGAGGTGGGTATGGCCAGGGGAGCTGTGGACATGTTCGGGTTTCCTTGTCTACTGTTTCAGCACATCCAAGCAGGTAGCTATGAGATGTTTGCAGGTAACTTCAACAAAGAACCCCTCAATCCTTCATTGGGTAGATGGGGTCTAGGTGGCCAGGGCCTCTGGCAGTAGCTACAACAAACCCCTGGGCCCCATCTTCAACCCCATGAAGACCTATCTCTACCCTTATGCATGTGTTTCTTACAAACATGCTATATATTAACAAGGTAGAAACACACGACAAGCAACCAGAATTCCAGAATAAGCCTTGGACTATGCAGCTGGGTCTGTGCGTAGCAGTATCCCCCCCCCCCCCAGGAACAGATGGTCAAAGTAATCAAAGCTTGCTGTAATATAAAACCAAAAGAAAAAAAAAAACAACTCATAGATACGCTCCAAGAGAAAGACAGCTAACAGGCCTAAAATCGGGGCATATTCTACATGACTAGTTTATTTATTGTGGGGGAAATAAGTGTTATTATAGCTGGTCTCAGACTCTCTCTTGGGGAGGGAACTGACTTCATTTAGGAAAATATCTTTATGAGCTGCCTGAGGGAAAGGGAGGGCAGGACAGGAAAGAGACAACCTTGATAGCCGACCTCTCTATGTATAATGGTATGGAAATTCGAGAACAAAGGGGGACGATGAGAGAGAAAAAGACCAGGCAATTTTCAAAGCCAAGTGGATGACAGAGAGCTAGTAAGACAAGAAGAAGCAGGAATGTTT
Organism: Rhizomys pruinosus; assembly: GCA_009823505.1. Lineage (NCBI taxonomy): Eukaryota > Metazoa > Chordata > Mammalia > Rodentia > Spalacidae > Rhizomys > Rhizomys pruinosus. The sequence continues at coordinate 1,394,508 of VZQC01009509.1, read as the reverse complement.
ACTCTGCAGTTAAAATTATTGTTGGTCCTAGAATTCTCATTCCTAACAGACCTGGCTAAAATCTACACACTCATAATGTGTTGTGCAATTTTTACTTTTTGTGAAGATTGTGTGGGAACCTGAGGTTTGTGTTTGAGTGTGCCCAGCACAGAGAAGAGAGAAGGTGGGGGGGGGGGGGTGTAAGATAAGGAAAAGTCAAGCTTAGGAGCAGAGCAGCACAAAGCAAGACACTGCAGAAGCTCCTAGAAGACAGCATTCTTGGCACGGGACAGCCAGGAATGCTGGGTTAGGCTTTCTAAAAACATATGAGATGCACACAGAAGGGAAGTGCGGGTGAATCTGAAGAAGGAGGTAGGCGCTGCACGCCGGGTGACAGCAGGGTATAACAAAGACAAGGTGTGATACTGCCATACATATGCTGGCCAAGCATAGGATGACACTCTTGCATATCAGGAAATGGGTGTCTGAACCATAAAAATGAGGATTACCTCAGCTCATAACATCCTCTCCAAGAGCGTCCATCCCCCTTAGATTCTTACAGAGAAAAATCCTAAATGCCCATGTGACTTTTTGTATATTTGCCATATGGTCACAAATCAACCAGACCCTGACCCAAGCTGGCAGTTCACGGGTAGAGCACATGCTTAGTGCACATAGTGCCTGGGTTCGAGTCCTAGTACCACAAAATAATAATTACTATTATTGTTGAATTTGCCCACTACCATAGCAATAAATACATATATATGTTTGTTTTTGCAGGGATGTAATCTTTTCATAAAATTACTAATTAATGATAAAGACCCTCTCATACTTATAATACATCAATCTGAACTTGTGTAATTACAAAATTGCTCTTAGTGACATATATTTGGAGTTGTTGTTGCAGTCCCCTGTATTCTCTGCTCTCAGTATAAACTGTTGCTCTATGTTTAATGAGTGCCATGTGGCACAGCTGGGTAGGAGCAGAGCTGCAATTTCCTAACTGGTCCAGGATCCCAAGTTATACCCCAGATACCCTGGAAACACCACAGTCTGGAGTTCTTCACAAGGACACGGGGACATGCGCTCACTGGCTTGGTCACTCTTGTTTGACTAGGGATTGGAGTCTTTCATTCTAGGGTTTCCAATCAAGGGACAAATTAATCAAAGTGTTTTCCAGAACCAAATTATAGTGTTTGTGTGACCCTTGACTAAAGAGAGTATGGTTCTTGTTGATCCTAGCATTATTAAAATTCTCTTTTAAATAAAAATTTTTGCTAAATTAATCTATTATCTAATCCCATTAAATTCAGCCATAGCTGATAGTGTCAAAGGCAGCAGGGAAATGGTTAAAATCTCTACTCTGTCCTTAATTATGTTTAAATGAATTTTAGCATGCAGACCGAGTAAGTTCACTATGGAATAATCCCCTGTTCTAAGAACCACTAATTCCTAATTGACGTAGTAGTTTATAATTGTATTTTCATAGAGTTTAGTAAAAACATTCGGCTTGTTAAGAAAAAATTAAAGGTCCCTAATATGAAACTTATGATCGGAGAAATCAGCTGAGATCTATTTCCAACACATTTTTCCCTTCTGAAAAGAAAAAAAAAACATTCATCCTCTTACTGGATAATACCAATGGCCATTTCTGAAACCTGGTATATGTGTAAAGTTTTAGAAAACAATGAAGCATGGTCTTTGTAGCAACATGCGCCTTCTCAGAAAAATATGTCGCAGCCAATTCCCCACATAAACTTGCTATCATAGGATTTTGATTTTAGAAAACTGTCTCATGTTCCTGTGTTATGTGAAATCTGAAATATGCATACAACCAAATGGAAGTCAGGTTCAAAAGCAAAAGAAATAAATTACTTTTCCTCCAGAGAGAGAAAGAGAGAATTCTAGAACTGTTATACTGAAAACAGTAGCCATAGTTGGGAAAAATCAACAAGACACAGTATCTCATGTAAACTCAGGGGGTGTTAGAAAAGGCAAATTCAGTTCCCCACCATCACCAAATATACTGAAGACATGTGACAAATACAACATGCAAATTCTATGAAATGTAAAGGTGGACAGGTTCTGATATCCTACGTTTCTATGAGAGGCAGGATAAAATCCACTTACTAAAAGCTTTCTGTGAACCAGAAGTCAAAGAAATACAGCTAAAAGAAGTGAACTGGGGGTTAATGAGGCGTCAGATGCTCAAAGCAGCCATTCTGGTTACCAGTGTGCCAAAGTGCAGTAGTAAAATATACTACCTCTGTGTTTATGGTGTCGCATACCTGAAGGTTTTGAGCTGTCTGCAGCTCTACCACCATCCTAAAACCTTGGGTGTGGTAATTATCAGAGAGACCCCAGAAGTTCTTCTGGTCCAGCCCTTTGTACCCTGTAAGAGGCAGTTGCGCACACCTGATTAAAAAATCCAAAACACTCCAAAATCCAAGATACCTCAAGCACCAACATGAGGCCACAAGTGGAAAATTCCACACTGGTTGAATGGGTGACGGTCACAACACACAGGCACTGACAGCACCGTAAAAATAGCCTTCAGGCTACACATCTCAATGATGTGAATTTCAAATTCAGACTAATGTTCTGTCCCCAATATATCTCATCATGTGCGTGTATGTAAATATTCGAAAATCAGAAAAATCTACAATATGAAGCATTTTGTGGCCGTCGTGTGTCTCAGGTAAGGGATGCTCAGCCTGAACGGCCACTTCTTTGTCAGAGGAAACACACTGCCTCCCTGAGCTACCCTCAGCCTTCATCCCATTCCAGTGCTGTGCAAGACTAATCTGCCCTGCATGGGAACACCCATTATCTTTCATCCTCATTTCTTTTTTTTTTTTAATTTTATTTATTTCTGTATGTGTATGAATGTACTGTCTGCATGCAGGTTTGTGCACCCGTGTCGTGCAATGCAGCGGAGGTCAAAAGAGGGTGTTGGATTCCCCTGGAACTGGAGTTCTCTTGGAATTGGAGTTACAGACATGGCATCACATGCATGCACCATCGTGCATGGGATCACATGCATGCACCATCGTGCCTGATTTACATGTTTCTAGGAATCAAACTCAGGACTTGCCTGTATACCAAGCAAGCCCTCTACCAACTGAGTCACATCTGCAGGGCTGTAACAAGACAGACCTAAAACCTGCCCTTCAGTACAGTGGCCTAGATATAATGAACTCGGCCTGACTACAAGGCCTCCAGTCCCCTCCCCAACACATCCTATACTGCCTCCCTGGAAAAACAGCCATCTCCCCAAACAGTCTAGCACCCCCAGGCTCAAAGTTTTACTGATACATTTTCCCATCTAGTCTGAGATAAGTGAGATCTTTAAGTTCTCTGTCTCAGTTTCTTTTTTCTACAGTGAGGCGTTTAGATGATGTCTCAAAACCTTTGAGGTCTTACACATAATTCTGTTGCTAAAATACAGAAACTGTTATATACCATGCTATCTACACACAGAGCAGAGTGCAGCTTCAGGAAGCACAGACCAAAAAACTGCATGCCTCTGGTATCACACAGTCCCAAACAAAGCCTGGCCAGTAGTCTACAACTGCCACTGAAATAGCTGTAAGAAAAGCAAACACCATCCTGGTGACCTCGCAGAACCTCATTTCATAAACATTATGAAAATTCCTTCTACGCTGAGCTGTTGAAAGCAAGACTTAGGTTGGCTGATAAAGTGTTCTCATGAAATTTCGATTGCTTTTTTAAAAACACAAAGTGAACTTTGCTGAACTATAGGAAAATTAATGTGGGAAAATTGAGCAGCCAGCCCCCCTCATCTGAGGTATCCAAGGAGCCCAGGCTGGGATCTCTGGCATGGGACTCTAGATGGGCCTTTCAGTAGGGTGATGGTGGCCCTGAGCTGTTACCACACATCTCTCTGACAAATTGACGACTCCCCATCTGGAGTCTCACTTCTTCAAGTTCAGGTATCATGTGCAAATATGTGAGACTTTCTAAGCTACCTGGCCAATTACGTGGTATTTCAACAACACCTTATCAGCAAATGTGTCAGTCACTGAGGGGGCTCAGCAGTCCCAGCCCCCACTTCCATACTTTCCATTATATGAGTGATCTCCAAACTCATTTTGTCAGAAACACTTCATTCCAGTTATCTACTAAAAACATCTGGCAACTTCCATCTACAAAGGAAGCAGCCAGTTGTACACATGATAAAAAAAACACCAATAAAATTATAATGCACCAGATTTTTGCTGTATATGAAGTATTAGGTGCGATGAGATGGGGAAAGAGGAGGGAAAACAAGAAAGGAGAGAAGGGCATGAGCAGTTAGCCAGTAAGACAGCAACTGCAACCCAACCATAGTAATAGTTGCCTGAAACAAGGAAGATATGGGTGCTTCACTGAAAAGAACCAAGCAGAAAACCCAGTGTGGAACACGGCACTGATCATGGTAAAGGAATGAATGCCAGCCACTTGAGTTAATGCTGGCTCTTCTAAAGTGTCTACAGAAAAAGTGAGCTGTAGCCACAATGTGGAAGGGAAAGTCCACAGACCACATAAAACACTTGCAGCAAAACATGCAAGAAAGGCCGGCGAAACGGCTCAGCATTCGCCACCAAGCCTGCTGACCAGAATTTGGTGAAGGAGAGAACCGACCCCTTCCTGAAGCTGTCCTCTCTCTGACCTCCACAAGTACACCATGGCACATGTGGGCACACGCGGAGACAGACATAAATGCTCAAATAAGTAAATCAATAAATAACGAATTAATTAATGCGATTTTTTAAAAAGGTTTGAGCAACATATAAGGAGCTTCTACAATAAGACTACAGGCCAGGAGATGATGTGAGATAAGATGCAGGTACGAATTTTACAGAAGAAAAATAAAGATAGTCAACAATGTGCGTAAAGACATACAACCTTGGGGCTGGAGAGATGGCCTAGCAGTTAAGAGTGCCAACAGCTCTTGCAGAGGACCCGGGTTCGATCCCCAGCACCCACATGGCAGCTGAGAACCATCTGTAACTCCAATTCCAGGAGAACTCCAGTTCCAGGGGAATCCAAGACCCCCTCTTCTGACCTCCGCGGCATTGCACGACACAGGTGCACAAACCTACATGCAGATAGTACATTCATACGCATAAAAAAAAAAAAAGACATACAACCTCATTAAGAACCAGGGGTGCACATTTAACTACGAGAAACTACCTCATGCTTACTACGGCATCAAAGGCAAGTGAAGGATTGCTCCAAACATTCAGGAAAACCAGCCAACATCATCTACTAAAGCTGATGCACGCCTGCTCCAGTAATCCTCTCATTCAGTTGGGCATCTGTCCCAGAGAGTCCCCAACTCCCTCATGAGGAATACAAGAATGCCCAGAGCAGAAAAATTTGTTTGCAGAGAAAAGCTCCATAGAGCCTGCTTCTCAAAAGCAGATCCTAATACACACACAAAAAAAGTTTATTTAGAAGGAAAATAGACAAAGCAAACTTTTAGGGGCATAGGGAAGTGAAAGGAAGAAGGGGGAGACAGCCAGTCATGGATTGGCCAATTAATATACTGCTATGTGGACAACTGTAGTATCAATTCATGGGGGAACTATGGGAATTGCGATGACCTATGGAAAATGTAGTATTTACATGCAATTCCCGAGAGCCACTGGCCATAGCTGCTCCTAGGGCCCTTCTGGTCCGCTACTGTGTGCTGTGGTGGTTTGGCTCTCTACAGCAGAGTGAGGGAAGCCGTCAGGCTCAGCAGCAGCCAACTGTATCCGAAAGTTAGTAAGAGTTAGCAGGATCTGGGGCTGGAGAGATGGCTCAGCGGTTAAGAGCACCAACTGCTCTTGCAGAGGACCCAAGTTCGATTCCCAGCACCCACATGGCATCTAAGAACCGTCTTTAACTCCAGTTCCAGAGGAATCCGATGCCCTCTTCTGACCTCCGCGGCATTATAGGACACAGGTGCACCAACCTACATGCAGACAGTACACTCATACACATAATAAATAAATAAATAAATAAATAAATAAATAAATAAATAAATAAAAGAGTTAGCAGGATCCAAGATGCACAGGTGAGGTGCTGACAAAATTCACTTCTGAACTCAAACCCAGACAATCAATGACCAGAATTAGAGAAGGTACAGATCATTTGAACCATCAATCCAATGCTGGTAGTCAAAAGTCTCCTGAAGCCATGACCTCACAAAACACCAAATGGTTGTCTGACAAATGCAAAGCCCAAACTGTAATTCCACTTAAAGTTTTAAAACCATGAAGAGACACCAGAAAATGAAAGACTCAAAATTATGTAAAATAGCCGGGCATGGTGGCGCATGCCTTAAATCCTAGCACTTGGGAGGCAGAGGCAGGTGGATCTTTGTGAGTTCAAGGCCAGCCTGTTCTACAGAGTGAGTTCCAGGACAGCTGGGGCTACATAGAGACCCTGTCTCGAAAAGACCAAAAAAAAAAAAAAAATTATGTAAAATATGTGAGAAAAATGGTCTCTCATCAAAAAAAATGTATTTTCATTTTAAAGACATTTTAAAGGAAAATAAATGTTGCACTAGAAGCAAAGTGAGGAGCATGATTGGAAGATGAAACAGAAATGGATGGAGGGGCAGGAGAGATGGCTCATTGGTTAAGAGCACTGGATGATCTAGCAGAGGACCGAGGTTCCATGCCCAGTACACACACACACACACACACACACACACACCCCCACCCCACCCCGGCAGCTAACAATTGTCGGTGACTCCAATACCCTCTTCTTTCTGGCCTCCATGGCCATTGGACAGCACAGGTGCACTTACATACATGAAGGCAACACACTCAGACACATAAAATAAAAAGAATAAGATTTTTATTTTTATTTTTTTAAATTTATTTTTGTGTGTATGAATGTACTGTCTGCATGTAGGTTTGTGCACCCATGTCGTGCAATGCCGTGGAGGTCAGAAGAGGGTGTCGGATTCCCCTGGAACTGGAGTTCTCCTGGAATTGGAGTTACAGACGGTTCTCAGCCGCCATGTGGGTGCTGGGGATCGAACCCGGGTCCTCTGCAAGAGCAGTCAGCGCTCTTAACTGCTAAGCTATCTCTCCAGCCCAAGAATAAGATAGTAAATGGATGGGACAGCATGGGTAGCCATTTTATTAGTCTTTATTTCAGAAACGTATGTATACTTTAAAAATATTTTATTTATTATTTTTATTTTATGTGTATGAGTGTATTTGCCTGGATGTGTATAAATGCACCCTTGTTGTACAAGGTGTTCAAAGGTCAGAAGGGGGCATCAGATCCCCTGGAACTGAAGTGATTGATGGTTGTTAGATGCTATGTGGGCGCTGGGAATCAAACCCAGGTCCTCTGCAAAAACAGCCAGTGCTCTTCTCTAGCCCTAAGTCCACTTTTATGTATGAAGTATTTCATAAAAGTTGTCAAAGTAGGAGATGGCTTGATGATTAAACAATGCATTTAGGTTAAAGAATTGCTCAGGACCAAGGTTCAGTTCCCAGCATCCATGTTGGGCAGCTTATGACCACCTGTAACACCAGCTCCAGGGAATCCAACATCTCTGACCTCTGCAGGCACTATACTCACATTCACGTGTACACACACACACACACACACACGCACACTTAAAATTTTTAATTTTAATTTAAAAAGTTGTCAAAACATTCCCATAATTATCTTGGAATAGAAGAAGAATGAATTTTCTTTTTATGCTTTTTCTTTTCCTTTGTAAATTTTTGTGCTTTTGAGATAAAAATCTCACTCTGCAGCCCAGCCTGACCTCACTACAGTTGCCCTGCCTCAACCTCCTGAGTGCTGAGATTACAGGTGTTAGCCAATATATCCGGGTCTCTTTTCTGGACTTTCTATGATAAACACAGTCTTTTTGTTTTAATGAAGACAGTTGGGTAAGTGGAACCCCCAGTAACCTCCTTATCTACATTTCTTACCTGTTCTACCTTACATACATAGCCGATCTAGAAAAGTAGGAAATCCCAGTCACTTGATTCCCCGTTGTGATAATTCATCTACCTAGGGCTCCTTGGTCTGCTAACTCAGCTACACATTTACATTTGCCCACAGGCATTAAAGGAAAAAAAAAAGAAAGAAAAAAAGAAAGAAAAAGAAAGAAAGAAAGAAGACCTATTTTAAATAAATCATCTTATGGGTAATTAAAAGGCTGATAAAAGTTGAAAGGAAGAATAGAAAATCATTACACTATAGGTTAAATCCTATCAAAACAAATTTCTGATGATGTTCTATCCTCTCATAAAAGATATTTTAAGTTGCATTCAGAGTACGTCAAACACTGCTTGAAACTGAAGTGTTTAAATGGAGGTCTTGTTCAGCAAATGCCATGTACAATGTAAAACCTTGAAGAACTAAAACTGCTCTCTCAGAAGTGATGCACATCGGCTGCTTGGATATAAATTTATAATCAATAGCCATCTCCATCTCACCATCAATGCTAGGACAGCACATGTTCTTCGGGGGCTAGGAGAACTGGCTGTGTGATGTGTACTACTCCAGGCAGGTGGATTTGCGTTGCCCTAAGACGTATGTGGGCGTTCTATTAGCAAAATCATGTTTTGACTACGCACTAGTTAAAATGCCTTCCTTCAGGACTCTGAAATCATTATGACGGTTTATGTATTCATGCTCTGAGCAACCCACGTGAATAGGCTTGAGGGCCCCAGGAGCAGTTAAAAGCTACTTCGGGGACAAGAGTGCCAGCCCAGATACCTTTCATGAGCAACGAACCATGAATCTCCTTTGTGAACCCAGAAAGCCCGGATGAAGAGGCAGTCAGAAACTCCGACCCGCCCTAGCTCTGGTATCTGCCTCTACAAGCTCTCAGCCTTGACCTGAGGATGGGTTCTGTCTACTCTGTTCTTTCAGGGTAACTATAACAAAGATTATACGAAACGGCATGGGTCTACAATGTCTCTTAAGGACTAAACTGCAGACAGGTGGCTTTACACTAGGGTATTAAGGGAGAAAGGGGCCTGAAATTTTGAGGCTTTACACTGAGTAACTGCTTAGCACACAGGATTCACAAGAGTAGTGTATATACACTGTGCAAAGAATCTCAATTCCCAAGAATTCCACAATCCACAAAGGTCAAAACATGGCGGTCCACCACCAACACAACCAGTACAAATCCACGGTATCAATCAGCATTGGATCAAACCTCTGGCACCTGTACTGCTTTCTGTTTAATGAAAAGAAATTTCTGGCTTTGCAATAGGAAAAAGTCAACTTCCAAGGAGCTTTCCAAGCACCTTTCGTGCCACCAGGCAATGTCAAGCCACCATCTGATTACTAATCCATTCTCTGGAAACTGTGATGGAAAAACATCTTGGAAGCATCCATTATGATCACTGTCATTAAACAGGATTCTAAAAACTAAAATCCCTGGTTAACCTGACTTTCTTGGGGGGAGAGGGGACTGTTTGTTTTCATTTCTACCTCCTTCACAAGCTACCTCTGAATTCCTTTTCCAATTTGAAAAATCTTTAAATCTAAAAGCTAATAAAGGAAGTATTATGACAGATTCTGTAAAAATTAACCTGCAAAACAAACGGATTTAAAATGAAATCTGTTTTTCATTTGAGAGATGAGCCAAGAAGGGATAACAAGATGTGGGCTTAAATGAGGAAAAATCTTTACATCATCATTTACTTTTCCATTTTAATTAAACTTGAATTCCAAATGATGCTGAGTTTATTAACAAGATAATTCTTTATAAGTCACTGCTGAGAGGGTTCTATCAGCCTTTTATGGTCTGTCAATATCCAATGGTGAAGAGTAATCTAAGAATTTAGTGTGCCACTAAAATGAAAGGCACTCACAATACACCCACAGTCTCAGGGACCTCCCCAGAGGACTAAGGTTACTTTCAACACCACCAATTAAGGCAAAAGCTTTGGCATCGAATGTACCACTTATACCTTAGTCCCCCTCATCCTTCTTTCCGTCCAACACACAGCAGCCAACGTTCAGGCATGCATGTGAGCGCTTTGAATTAGGAGAGACAGAATTCAAAGTCTTTTTATAACTGGAAAATGTCTACTCATCACATACACATAATCATCTCAGATCATAAAAACAAATCTTGAAACACCAAGATTTACCGTTTAGTTATATGCTCTGTGTACTCCAAATAAGTTGTGTTTACCAAGGTCAGTCACCAAGGTGGTTTCTACCTCAGGACCTAAGCCTTTAGGAAGACACAATGTAAAGATTCCTATGAAGATTCAAGACTCCAGGTGTCCTGGCATAAAGGTCTATTTAGGTCTATCACGCATGTGTACACATGTGACTTGTTGAAAGATGTTGAAGGCACAGCAGAATGTATTGAGTAGAAATTGCCCAGAATTTGACATGAGATATTTGAAAGTTCAGGACAGTGCAATCCAACATAAACTAAAATAATAAAGGGACTAAAAACACATTAGAATTCTCCATAGTCTTGAATAAAATCTAACTGTAAAATAGCAGAAATCTATCAAGTGGAAAACACAGCAGCCTCAGAGGCTAGGGCAATATTTTACTGTCTGTACCAGTATATTATTTTAATTCAATATTTACCAAAAACATGAAAACCGATCAAGTGGTATAACTCAAAATTCTGATTCCTTAGAGCAGGAAGGATTTTTGTCAAATAGAAAAACAGCAAGGGGCGAGGCTATTCTGTGAAATGACACCGAAACTGACCTCACTTCTATAAAAGAACGTTATCCCACTGAAGGGCAGAACCAGCCATGGACCATGTGAAGAACCACTGTGTTAGCTTTAATACAAATGTGATGACCATTTACACTAGCACTTCTCATACAACATATGAAAAAAGTGTGGCTGCTGCAGCCACACTTTTTTCCAAGATAATAGTACCTCTGATCTAAGCCACCACAGACCGTGGACAAAACACCACTGGAGAGAACAGCAAGGGCTGAATAAGCCCATTGTGTGTTTCCAAACAAGAGAGCCATTTTCACGATGAAACCAGAGTAAGAAGTAGATGAGAACAAAGCCTTAAAATTCAGAAGCAAGACTGAAGAAGCTGAAAACCCCCTCAAATGTTTTAGCTTGCAATTTCTGTGCTTGGCACCATTCTGCGTGTTTCTATCACAAAATCAAAACGTGGGACATTGGAAAAGTGTGGGGGCAGCACTTTGTATGAAAAGGACTTCCTTTCTTTTTCTCAGTTTCTCCTGAATATTTAAAATGCTTCATATATTTAAAGAAACACAGAGTAAGTCAGAGACGTCAACATTTGTTAAGCATTTGATTTTTTTTCAAGATTTTTTTTTAATTCATGTGTATGTATCTATGTAAGTATACAGTGAACATGCGTGAGCGCCCCTGGAAGCCAGATGGAGACAGTGGATCTCCAGAAGCTGAAGTTACAGGCAGCTTGTAAGTCACCCTACATGGGTACATGAGATCTGAACTCAGATCCTGGGCAAGGGCCATACATGCTCTTAACCACTGAGCAATCTCTTCAGCCCCAAGTATTTGATTTTATGCTTTGATCAAAGATGCAAATCTGATAGGCATGTCATGATGGATACCTTTAATCCCAGTACTCAGGAGACAGGGGCAGACAGATCGCTGAGTTTGCAGCAAGTCTGGGCTACATAGTAAAACCCTGTCTCAAAAAAATAAAAAACACACTGGGCATGGTGGTGCACACCTTTAATCCCAACACTCAGGAAGCAGAGGCAGGCAGATCTCTGTGAGTTCAAGGCCAGCCTGGGCTACATAGGGAGTTCTAGGCCAGCTGGGGCTACAGGGAGACCATGTCTCAAAACGACCAACAACAAAAAAAAAAAAAAGTCTGTAACAGAATAGAACCAGAAAGCTCAATGCAGAAGGTATCTGTCCTATTTCCCACTGGCCGACAGTCTGATCAGCGCTGATGCAGTGTACTAAATCTCAGCTAATGTGCCCCACATGCCAGTAACAGCTCTTAGATGAGTCAGTTCTCCAGCCTCCTTCACAGCTGGGGTCACTTCATGCACTTGTAGCTGAGGAATCTGCAGAAGAAAGCTGCAGTTGGTATGGATTTGATTTCATTTCACCATGAGGAAGTGACCAAAGTGTCCACTTAGGGCACAGAGACTGCATGGCCCTCTCTCCAGATGGAAGCAGAATTGTTGTTGGCAGAAGCTACAAGGAGGTGGATTTCCTGAAGATACTATTCAGCATAGTACCTAATGCTCAGCCCTCGAGGGTCCCCTCCGGTCCCATCCGTTGCCATGGTTCTAGATCCTCTTCTTGAATATTTCAGCTATCTAGTTCTTCAGCCCCATTACCACCACCAAGGAAACCATCACCTTCTCAATACCCTCCCAGAGACTCCACTTGGACTTAATCAGAGTCTGTTTCTGTTGCTTACAATCAAGGACCCTGATTCACTCATGTACTGGGGTTGTACAGCAGTCACTGTCATTGGAAAGTCACTAGGCAACTTCTAAAAGATGCATAAAACTTAGCCAAGCAAAACTCTGGGGAAAGAGGAACAGTGCTCCAGACAGCAAGCCCACCCATGTGAAGGCCCTGGGACAGAGGAGGAGGAGAATAGTCAGTAAAGAACAGCCCTGCACATCATTAATTAAAAGCAGAAAGGAACACATTTTTACAAGTTTTACAATGGGATGTTTCAGAGTAGAGCTGACAGCACAGCTCATGGAAGGCTTTCACACAAGTAAAGACAATGATGGAGAGATGGAGAGATGGCTCAACAGTTAGAGTACTGGTTGTTCCTACAGAGGACCTGGGGATGAATCCCAGCACCCACATGGCAGCTAACAACCATCCTTAACTCCAGTTCCAGGGGGTCTGATGCTCCTCCATAGTCTCACACAGATGCCCTTACATGCACGCAGGCAAACACTCATACACATAAAAAAAATGTAAAAAAAAAAAAAATCATCCTTTAAAAAAAGACAATGAGAGCCAGGAGTGGTGGCGCATGCCCTTAATCCTAGCCCTTGGGAGGCAGAGGCAGGCGGATCTTTGGGAGTTCAAGGCCAGCCTGATCTACAGAGCGAGTTCCAGGACAGCTGAGGCTACAGGGAGACCCTGTCTCAAAAAAAAAAAAAAAAAAAAAAAAAAAAAAAAAGACAATGAGGCGGGGCATGGTGGCACATGCCTTTAATCCTAGCACTCAGGAAGCAGAGGCAGGTGGATCTCTGTGAGTTCAAGGCCAGCCTGGTGTACAGAGTGAGTTCCAGGCCAGCTGAGACTAAAGGGAGACCGTGTCTCAAAAATGCAAAAAAAAGTCAAGGATGTATTTAGCATTTCTGAACATATGTGGGTGCACATACATGTGTGTACAAGTATACATGTATGTTTTGTTGTGTGTGTAAATGTGTGCATGTGCAAGTGGAGGCCACAGGCTGAAACCAGTGTCTTCTTCAGTCCTCCTCCTCAGGTATTGAAGCGAGGTCTCTCACCCAGAGCTCAGTGATTCCACAAGACCAGCTAGTGACCGGTCCACCATCTCCTCTTGGAGTGGCCACCACCGAACAGCGCTGAGCTGGGTTTTGATGTGGGTCCATCCTCTCGCTCTGCCTTGAGTCCTCACACCACGCAACAAGCACTTTGCCGACCGAGCCATCTCCCAAGTCCCCCCAGCACTTCCTTCCATTTCGACACACATACCACTGGATTCACCAAACATCTAGGTAACACTCGAGCCCCGATCGACCGTGGGGAGCACAGGGGCTATGGAGCGAGGAAACGCCGGTCGGAGCCCTCACACGAAAACTTAGTATGTAGTGACGGGGAAATTATTACCTTATCTAGCAGACTCACCTAAGCCCATAAAGCAAAGGAGAATCAACTGCCCATCAATCTCATGAGACTACCTTGTGGATCCGAGGAGCCAAGAACTGTGCCAGTCCTTACGCTGCTGTCAATACTGTGTGATTCCTACGATAATAGTAGGAACCACTGCTGCAGGATGGTCTGCTGAACCGGAAGTGCTCCAAGTACCAACATTCCTGTAGTCGCCGCTTGTTACCAGGACCACATACCTAACCAAGAAAGGAAGACTTGTCTCAGCTAACAGTTTGGGGGTACAGTCCCCAGATGACGTGGGGCGTGGCTGTGACAGCAGGTGGGTCTGGCTAGTATTTTCTACTAGAGCAGACTCGGAGGCACGGGACCACGGGAGCCTTCTCTTATTCCCTTTTTATAAATTTTTTTTGCTTTATTTTTACTTTATGTATATGCATGTATTGTGTGCATATACACAAGTGCACCCATGTGGTGCAATGCCCTTGAAGGGCAGAAGAGGTAATCGGATCCCCTGGAACTGGAGTTACAAATGATTGTTAGCTGCCATGCAGGTACTGGGATTAGAACTCAGGTCCTCTGCAAGAACAGCTAGTGCTCTTAAGCACTGAGCCACCTCTCCAGCCCCTCCTTTTCCCTTTTTATTCCACCCCAGACCCCAGCCCAAGGGACCCCAGTTCGTGAGATGCTGCTGTCTACACTGAGACTAGTCTTCTCCATTCTACGAGCATCCTTACTGACACAACCAAAGGTGTGTCTCATTAAAGCCCTCTTAATCCAATCAAACTGACACTCAAAATGAGCCAATCCAAGGTGCTTGAGACATGGCCTACCAGTTAAGAATGCATACTGCTCTTGCAGAAGACCAAGATTCAGTTCTCAGCACTCAGATCATGTGACTCACAATGGCCTGGAACTCCAGTTCCCTGGGCTCCAACACCTTCTGGCCTCTACAGGCACCTGTACACACACAGTACACATAAACTCATGCAGGCACACACATACACATCTATAAAAATAATAAAATAAGGGGCTGGAGAGATGGCCTAGTGGTTAAGAGCGCTGACTGCTCTTGCAGAGGACCCGGGTTCAATCCCCAGCACCCACATGGCAGCTGAGAACCGTCTGTAACTCCAATTCCAGGAGAACTCCAGTTCCAGGGGAATCTGACGCCCTCTTCTGACCTCTGTGGCATTGCATGACATGGGTGCACAAACCTGCATGCAGACAGTACATTCATACACATACAGAAATAAATAAAATAATAATAATAATAATAAAATAAATCTGTTTTTAACATTAGCCGTTACAAGTTCTAATATGCCCAGAACTGAATACAGGACTCTAAAAACATTTTATTAAGAAGTTCCAAATTACGGAAAATTGACCTTAATTTTGGGGACTCCTGTGGTTTTAAATTCGAATAACTCATGATCTAGAAGACATCAATGCACTAACCATAGCATAATAAACTATACTATAGGTAAACCATCATTTTCAGGACAGACTTTTCTCATTTGTCTTTGTATCTCTAGAATTTAGGTGACAGGACTCAACACAGGAGGCAAGAGAAGAAAATCATTCGGGCCTAGGAATCAACCCCATAGGTCAAAGTGCTCTCCATGCAAATCTGGGGAGCTGAGGGGAGGCCTAGGACGACCATGAAACAGGCTTCTGCAATCCCAGCACCTCTCCATGCAGAGATGGGATGGTTGAGAGGCAGGAGGAAGGTTTTGGGTCAATTAGCCTGAAGTTCTCTGCTGTGTTAGAAACTCTTCCTCAACACAGTAGAAGGCAAGAATGAACCCCTGAAAGCTGTCCTCTAGCCCACATGCACACTGTGGCACTCGCACACACAAACATAAATAAATAAAATTGTTGATGGCTGATTGAATGCATGCATGATACACACGCTGACATATAAGAGCACAACAGAAGCAATCACGAGCACTCATAGACAGGATTTAGAGCACACTAATAACACATTACACTTAACATTTAGATCCATCAGCTCAGGTACCAAAAGCTAGGCAGTGGAGAGGAAGTTAGAGAAGATGTCACAAAGAATAGTAGGTATAGGGGCTAGAGAGACAGGTCAGCAGGTAACAGCACTTGCAGAGCACCAGGTTTCTGTTCAGATGGCTACAACCATCTGAAATTCCAGTTTGGGGGGATTTAACCCCCTTTTCCACAGGCACTGCACAACATGGGTACACTTAGATGTATGCAGGATCAACACTCATACATATAAAAATTTTTGATTAATTAATTAATCAATTTTATGTGTATGAATGTCCTGTCAATATTTTTTTAAAAGAATCATGAATATTGCTGGGCGTGATGGTGCACACCTTTAATCCTAGCACTCGAGAGGCAGAGGCAGGAGGATCTTTGTGAGTTCAAGGCCAGCCTGGTCTACAGAGTGAGTTCCAGGACAGCTGGGGCTACAGGAAGACCCTGTCTCAAAAAGACAAAAAAAAAAAAAAAAAAAAAAAAAAGAATCATGAATATTTAAGACTGGTTTGCCCATCACACTTGGTCTCCACCTGCATCTGGTTTAATTAGTCCTGAGTCTGCACATTGCGCACAGCCTAGAAAGTGAATTGTCCTTAGAAACTAATCTGGTCTGGCCAACTACACAATAAAATCCATAATAAACAAGTTATGCTGGGGATGTACCTCAGTCAGCTGGGTACTTGGCTGACAAGAGCAAAGCTCTGCGTTTGATCTCCAGCTCCAGATAAACTAGATGTGATGACTTCTACTGCATCTGTAATCACAGACTCAGAAGGTGAAGGCAATAGGGTCAGAAGTTCAAGGTCATCTTTACTACACAGAAAAAGACTCCAGCCTAAAATACATGATAACTTGTCTGGGGGGGGGCGAGGGAAGCTGTGTATCCATACACACAGGCACACAGGCACACACATACATGCACACACATACAAACACATTATAATAAATGTGAAGCTCTCTTTCATTCTTGCATGGATCTCAACACAAAACAGTAGGGAGGTAGTATTTCTATAATGCTTCACAAAGAAACATTTTCATCTCAATATGGGCTACACACTTCAATGACCAACAGCAACAACTGAAATTCTTATGACTTAGAAAGAAATTTGAATCACCAAAACCACCCCCACTACTCATGAAAGTCCATCATATTCAGAAAAGACAGCAATATTTCTATGATATTCCACAGCCCACCTGAGAAGGACAGCTGTGTCTGACAGCCCTCCCAGCCACACTGTGGGAAAAGCAGTTTTGACCCAAAGGCAGAGGTAGGTGTGAGTTCCCATAGAGCACAATGGTCTGTAACAAAAAGGAGAGCATTCAGGAAAGCTAGAAAGTGGAAGTGCCAGAGAATCTCCACAAGAGTCAACTATAAACCAGGCCCACTGGCCCTAGACTGTAACCCTAGAACTTGGGAGGTAAAGTCGGGAAAATCAGAAGTTCAAGGCCAGCCTTGGGTACATAGCAAGTTCAAGGCCAGCCTGGGCTATGTGCAATCCTATCTCAGAAAGACAAGAGAAAGAAAAGAAAAGAAAAGAAAAGAGAAGAGAAGAGAAGAGAAGAGAAGAGAAGAGAAGAGAAGAGAAGAGAAGAGAAGAGAAGAGAAGAGAAGAGAAGAGAGAGAAAGAAAGAGAGAAAGAGAGAAAGAGAGAAAGAGAGAGAGAGAGACAGAGAGACAGAGAGAAAGGAAGGAAGGGAGAGAAGGGAAGGAAGGAGTGAGAAAGGGAGGGAGGGAGGGAGGGAGGGGCATTTGCAGTAACATTTACTACAGGAAAGAGAAGCAATTGCAAGAACTGTTTAATCCCTTAGGATACCCAACTACCCAGGTGCATCCAGAACTTAATTTGATCATGGACTGATCTCTCTTTACACTTTAATTATGATTAATTGAACATATAAATGAATTTTGAGCACAATATCCTGGGGTGAACAAGCTCCAAAAGAACAAGACAAGCCCATCAGAGAAGGAAGTGGCTCTAGAAATCCTTGGGACCCTTTGCTCTGTGAACCAGAGTTATCCAACAGACAGGAGACTGAGCAGGACTTGCAGAGATGGCTCAGCAGTTAAGAGCCCTGGTGGCTCCCCCAAAACGACCCAGATTCAGTTCCCAGCACCCACAGGGCCCCTAACAACCATCACTCCAGTTCTGGGGAATCTGATGCCCTCTTCTGGCCTCTATGGGCGTTGCACACATATGGTACACTTATAGGCAGGCAAAACACTCATATACATAAAAATTAAAAATTTGGGGGGCTGGAGAGATGGCCTAGCAGTTTAAGAGCTCCGACTGCTCTTGCAGAGGACCCGGGTTCGATCCCCAGCACCCACATGGTGGCTGAGAACCGTCTTTAACTCCGGTTCCAGGAGAATCCGACACCCTCCTCTGAACTCCGAGGCGTTGCACGACATGGGTGCACAGACCTGCATGCAGACAGTACATCATACACAGCGGGTGCATAAACCCACATGCAGACAGTACATTCATACACACAAAAAAGTTAAAATTTTTTTAATTAAAAATTTTAATTAAATTTTAAAAAAGAACTCAAATGGAAATTCTCCATTTAGATTCTTGCCTGGAAGGGTGGCCTCACCATGGCGACAGAAACAGACTTAAAATGCACAGTAAGCTCTTCCTGGATTCCCGGCTGTAAGCCTCCTATGATTGCAGTTTGGTATCCTGTCTTGAAAACGAATGTCAAACTGAGGCTGGGTAGACAGCTCAGTGTAAGAATGAAGACAGCTTGATCCCCAAACTGGAATCCATTTCTAAAAAGCGTCAATCATGGTGGCCCACATAGGCCAAAAGAGGGTGTTAGATCTCCTGGAACTGGAGTTACAGACCGTTATTAACTACCATCTGGGCGGTATAAGAGCAGCCAGTGCTTTTAACTGCTGAGCCACCCGTCCAGCCCCTCATTCTGCAATCTTTTATTTATTTATTTATTTATTTATTTATTTATTTATTATTTATTTATATGAATGTACTGTCTGCAAGTAGGTCTGCGCACCCATGTTGTGCAATGCCATGGAGGTCAGAAGAGGGTGTCAGATTCCCCTGGAACTGGAGTTCTCCTGGAATTGGAGTTACAGACAGTTCTCAGCCGCCATGTGGGTGCTGGGGATCGAACCTGGGTCCTCTGCAAGAGCAGTCGGCGCTCTTAACCGCTAGGCCCCATCTCTCCAGCTCCCATTCTGCAATCTTTTGATGTATTTTCAACCCTGTTTACTCTGACTTCACTTTTCCTTGAACACAGTACTTCTGTGGACATACATGTATATAAAATTCTCATTTGTAATCTAGGTGCAATCTAAAACTACATTATTCTAGTGATTCAGAGTTAGGTAAGCCCAATGTTTAGCCATAGCTCTGCAGGCTACTGCACTGATTTTATTACTTCTGCATCTAAATTCCCATTATTACTGTTTTCAAACCTTAAGTATCCTTAACTTTCTAGGATTTCTTGGCATTAATATAGTTTTAGTCCACAAAAGACCCACCTGCACGTGAACGTCCCTATCTACGGATCAACAACATCCACACTCCATTTATTTTTTAAAATAAGTTCAGTTAAAATGTATTATGCTTGTCAGCTGAGGTGGTAGAGGCAGGCAGGGTGCTCAGAACTCGGACTCTAAGACAATTTCATACCTACACAATTTCTTCCTCCTGCCTGGAAGACTACAGGGATACAGCCTGGGGAATTTAAATCACTGATTTACCAAGGGGAAGAAAGCTTATTTTTAGTAAGTGGAGGGAAAAATGTTGATTTAATTTATTTCACTGGCTGCGAATCTCCTTTGGAAAGGAGAAATAAAGTCTGATTAATTAGATTAGCAAATGCAGTAAACTGTTTATTCAGTTGGATGAATCAACGATGCTCTGAGTTTAGATGAGCTTGACTAGATGCTTTCTAAGCCATCCAGTAGGGAGGTGCGGGATCCCAGAAGCCCTTCAAGCCCTGCTTTGAGTATATTTCCACAGGTTAACTTGATCTGATTCAAGATTACAGGGAAACATACTTCAAAGACCATCTCCCTTCCCTGGTCGGGGGAGGGGGCGTATGGATGACCCACGT
This sequence comes from Rhizomys pruinosus, assembly GCA_009823505.1. Taxonomy (NCBI): domain Eukaryota; kingdom Metazoa; phylum Chordata; class Mammalia; order Rodentia; family Spalacidae; genus Rhizomys; species Rhizomys pruinosus. Next base: position 1,374,627 of record VZQC01009509.1, on the reverse strand, counting down.
ACAGATGATAGGAAATCAGCCATCTAATTTTGTTAGCATTTGTTGTGCTTCTAGTTTCTAGCATTTTTCCCTTGCCCACTGAATTTCATTGCAAATTTTCTTTCCACCTAGTATAAAACTCTCCAAAAATGTAAGTCAAGCCAGGTGTGGTGGCGCAAGCCTTTAGTCCTAGCACTCGGGAGGCAGAGGCAGGTGGATCTTTGTAAGTTCAAGGCCAGCCTGGTCTACAGAGTGAGTTCCAGCACAGCTGGGGCTACAGGGAAACCCTGTCTTGAAAAGCCAAAAAAGAAAAAAAAAAAAAACAGTAGGTCAACATATTACCAGGTTAGTAGAAAATATTTACTAGGGTCTGAATATGATCAAATTATAATGTTCTTTAAAAAGTCAATAATCTTCTTAGAGAAAGGACGAAATAGTTATTAGAACAAACCGTTTCATTTGAAGAAACAGCAGTTGCTAAATTTGTCAGATTTTTGCTGGTTCTTTCTTCCTTCTTTTAATGGCCTGTCTTTTTAAGGACTGTCCCTTTCATGTGTCTTGTTACACAAAACCATCCCTCCCTCATTTGTTATTGAGACTTACCAGAGTACAGCTGTTCAAACAACGTATTTGCGTCTGAAAGCCTGGGAAAATTAGGAACAATAATCAAATTAAAATTCCAGTTCTACACTCTTTCGACAGAATGCAAACCTTTTCGATATTTTAGATGTAAAGCACATTGCGATACGGGGGTTGGAGCTCTGCAGCATCAACACTGCATCTTCCCAGCATGCTCTAGGTGATGTGCTCAGAAGGAGAAAAATCTGGTCATTCACCAACAAACCAAGTATATTTTTCTAGAAGAGATTCTTTTTCTCTTTGTAGTTAAAAATGTGAAGAGCAAAAAGAATGGAGATGGAAATCCTCGCTGCTGGGGACACTGGCCATTATCAGACTCAGAATAATAGCGTAAAATTTAAGTGCTGGTGGCCTGGACACAGACATCTTGGGTGGCTTCTGATTAACAGGAGACACCATTGATTTCTCAGCTAAAGGTAGAACTCCAAGTGCTTTTATCCAAGGCTCTGAAATTCACCTTCTCCAAAGAAGGTTAACATCTCTCTAGTTCTCTGAAAATGAAAAAGATTACAGGATCACAGTTTCCTTCAAGCTAATGAGGTGCAGACAACTGGCCTTGAGATTTGAAAGGAAAGAGAAAAATCATAATCTGATCGCATTCACCCTCAGGAATGCGCTCCCTTTCTCTCTCTCTAATACATCACATAGAAGGCTGAGCTAGCAGGGAATTAAAAGGCATCTAAGATCAAACAGTTTTAATTCTTTGAATCGCACTGAAAATAATGCCTGTCTCCAATGCTAGGCAACACATTTGCAGGCACAAAAGTGGTCTTCTCCCCTCACCTGCTCTCCAGGAAGCCCTGCTGCCTGCAGTCGGTCTCCCCAGTGCTACTCAGAATCAGCCACTTTTTCTCACTCCTACATCTACTTCTCTCCTTGGGTTAATGTTGCCTCCCAACCAGGTAAAGCTCCTGACGCCGCAGGTCTCCATCTTCACACACCAGCTTCACTAATCTTCCCAGGACGCAGGAAGATGCACTGCAAACACCTTTACACAATGCAAAGTAGCAGCCAGGTCTGCGTGTTCCAGCCTGGTCTCTGTTCCCAGCACACGCTCCACACTACAGCCAGGATGTCCCGCCTCTAGCATGTGCATACGCACACACACATGCACACACACTAGTGATTCTACGCACACAATCCCTGCACCTTGACAACTGCTCCCGTGATCCTGCGGTATTCCCCACAGGCTTCCTCTTCATCCTTTCCTGTCATCCCTTCAAGAGGTGGATGGGACTTCCTCCCAGAAGTCCTTCTTCTGCCTGGGTTAGATAACCCAGTCTGCTTTCCCATGACACTCTGTGATTACTGGTCGGAACATGCAGCTTGCTACATTCCAGTCCTGTCATCTTTTGTCCCCACCCCACTAGGATGAGCTCCGCCAGGGCACAAGGACCGAGTCCCTATGTGCTCACCATCAAATTCCCAAAGCCTGGGTCTTCCTTAACATTCAAAATAAGTAGCTACTGAATAAATTCAAATAAACTGTAGGTGCCAAGGGTGTCTTATGACCACAAGGAAACAGAGTCTCCCAGGTCTCTGGGAACTTGCGCAATGGTGACAACATGCACAAGACCCACGAAACTCAATCAGGCAAAAACCAGCACAGAACTTGGACAATGCACAGGAGGTCCCAACCTTGCCCAGGGAACTATTTGCAGTTGATCACTGCTGGGCGAGGGAGAGCTGGTCTTCTTTAAGGGACTGAGCAGGCTCCAGTGGATAAACACACTGAGGGACATCTGGGTACACAAACTTAATAGAAACCATGAAATTAGGTGGGCAGGCCATAAGGTGGGGTGCAGATAAGAAGAAGGTTAAAATATGAGTAAGATATATTACATGAGGTATACAAAAATTCAATAAAAGTATATGTTGAAAAATAAATGAATAAAATGGAAAACCAAAAATTAATAGAACATTTCCACTCAAATAGTTCCTAGAGTATTTTATTATATATTATAATATTTATTACATTAGCAAGTATTTTCTTTGGATATGAGCTGTCGAAAGGGTTCTTTTCATTTTAGTAAATTTTCTAAAATTTAACCTCCAAAAGCAGCACACAGTAGGTATTCTGATAAAAAGGAATCAAGAGAGTGACAACGCGACAGGGATTTTAAAGTACTTTTACTTTTCCAAACTGAAACTATCTGCCAGGCATTGACGTGGGCGGGGCATACTAATCCTGTCATACTAGTGGCAGGATCGCTGGGCCTGAGTCCTGCTGCCCCCAGTGCAAGGTGGCCAATGCAGGATGATAATCCTTTGAGGTTGCGCCTGCTTCATTTATGCTACTAGCCACCACTCGTCTGACACCAGCCTCACAGAAAGTTTAGACAATACAACATTGACTGCACTATCCATTTTATTCCAGTTCCCCAGACAAAATATTAAGAGGGACTGGGCAGATGGCTGGTCAGATAAAGCCCTTACCGTGAAAGCAAGAGAGCACCCAGCACCCGTGGACACACTGGGTGGGCGTGGCAGTCAGCTAGACTACCAGTATCGAGGAGCTCTGGGTTCGACTGAGAGGGCCTGCCTCGATGAATAGACAGCGAGCATGGAAATCTTCCCGTATCGCTGGGCGTGGTGGCGCACGCCTTTAGTCCTAGCACTTGGGAGGCAGAGACAGGCGGATCTTTGTGAGTTCAAGGCCAGCCATCTACAGAGCGAGTTCCAGGACAGCTGGGCTACAGGGAGACCCCGTCTCGAAAAGACAAAAAAAAAAAAGAAAGAAAGAAAGAAAGAAATCTTACCATATCAACCTCGGGCCTTCACATACTTATACACACATGTGCGTGTGCTTCTCCACATTCACGCACACACAGGTCACACACATACGTATGCAAAAAATACGCAGGAAGAACAAAGGCCAAGGGTCACCTTGTTGCTTTTTCTTTTTTTTTTTTTTATTTTATTTTTTTTTGGTCTTTTTGAGACAGGGCCTCCCTGCAGCTCCCAGCAGGCCTGGAACTCACTCTGTAGACCAGGTTGGCCTTGAACTCACAGAGATCCGCCTGCCTCTGACTCCCAAGTGCTAGGATTAAAGGCGTGTGCCACCACGCCCAGCTTCGTTGCTTTTAATTTTATGCAAATAAAATTAAACTCAAGGAAATCCTGCTACTCTGACAACGACTCTGCTAAGGTGGCAGTGACCCCTGCCCTACTTGGTGTGTTTAAGCTTGCTTTATAATTTGAAGAATTGCAGTGGTGAAATTGCTCCTTTGGCCCATTACAGCGTCTATTTGCTATGTGCCCCAGGCTCCTGCTTCAGCAAGGCCTTAGATCTGGGTGTAGATATTTATTATAAAACAAGTTCACAGTCAGAACTTGCTTCCACCCATGCAAGTGCACCCAGGGCCCGGGTGAGGAAAGCCCAGACTAGCCTGAGCTTCTGTCCGCATCTCCGGTTGTTGCCTGGTGCTGGTGTCCTAGGCTGCTATCCTCCCTAGGATTCAGCTCCAAACTGCGCCACTGTGCCTCACGCAGACTCTTCCTTCTGACTGGAATGCTGCGGCCCCAGTCACATTTCTGCCCCGTCCTGTGCCTGGCATTCCCTACTAGGGCTGAGTGGCTCCCTTGCCCTCCTGCAGCAGAGGCAGCTAGCTCCCCACTTGTCCTTCCTTCCCTGAACTGCCTAAGACCCCTTTGTACCTCAGAGATGTGCACATGTATGATACTGTGGTGTATGTTTATACATGTATGTGCTCACATGGAACCCAGAGGCTGATGTTGGAGGTCTTCCTTGATTGGTGACTTTATTTACTGAGGCATGGCCTTGCTTGTTGTGTCTTGGTCTCCGGAATGCTGGGGTTACAGGCGGATCACCAATCCTGCCTAGCTTTTGTGTGGGTGCTGGGGACCCAAACTCAGACACTCATGCCAGCCCACTGTGCTATAAACAGACACCACACTTCCTCACACCCATCTCCTTGGTACACCAAGTCCTACCTGGAACATAGCAATCAGTGAATGTTTTAATAAACGAATCTGCTTTTCCTCACCTCTGCACACAACTGAGGCCATATATTAAATTTATATATTTTATGTTCTATAAGCCCACACAGTATGGTTCCATGCACCTTAAAAGAACAAAAAAACAAACACACAACTCCTACAAACTTGCCATTCTAGAAGCTACAAAACGACTGTGATGAGGACAAGCAAACCCAGCACCGTTGTCCTGACCTGCTCGGGAGATAAAAGAGAATGTTTAGAGATGTTACTCACACTGTTTGGCCTTTTAAACGTTTGCCTAGCAACTCTGTTGAATGCCAGCATGCACACAGCTTGCCCTACGTCTTGGTCCACTTTCTGTCACTTCAACTGAATACCACAGGCTGGGAAAGTCACAGAGAACAGTTCATTAGCTGTTGATTCCAGAGGCTAGGAAGTTTAAGATCATGGTGCAAAGTCTGCTGAGAGTCTTCTGGCAAAAGCCATCATATGAGCGACATACAGAAAGTGTGTGAGTCTCTCCTAACAAGAAGCACGCACCAGTGCCACCACGGGGCCTTACCCTCCTGCTGACATCCAAGCCTAATCACCTCCCAAAGGCTCAGCCTTCAAATCCCACTAACATTATCCGGGAGCGTCTCCATTTCCTTTCTGTTGTGGTGATAAAATACCCCAACCAAACGCAACTTCTGTGAGGAATTCCAGGTTACAGTCCTTCAGTGAGGGAAAGCCAAGGCAGCAGCAGTTGGAAGCAGCTGGTCAACCACAGCCACAGAAGAGCAAAGAGAGGTTAGCTCGCTTTCTCCTCTTACACAGTCCCAGACCTCCTGCCTCGGGCATGGTACCACCCACGGTGCACTGGGTCTACCCACATCAACAAAGGCGAACAAGACAATCCCTAATTGAGACTCTCTTCCGGGGTGATTCTAGGTCGTATCAAGCAGAGGATGAAAATTAACCCACACGTTTAGACATTAGCACCTTGGGAGAAAAGGACTCCTGAGTTGTGCAAAAAGAGACCCTTGCCTTACCTTAAGGCTTTTTAGCTCAGTAACGGCCAACAGGGAACTACAAGGCATCCCATGCCTGAAATAAAGGGGAGATTGTTGACCTCTGCACAGGAAGGTAGAAGCATGTGTGTCCTGCGAGCTGTCACTACATATTGCTTGTAGATAGTAAGAGCAGTCCTTGCGTGGAGTGAGGGGAGGGGGTGCTCTAAAGGCCAAGACTTGCACACAATTGTTCAGCTGCTCCTCTGTAATTGCAATCCAGGAACTGGAAGGCTGGGCACCTTTACCTTGAAGGCCAAAGGTAGAGAGGAGGCCTCAGACTCCTCCAGGCTTTCCTCCCAGGCTACAGGGTTTATCCCTGGAATGCCCCAAGGCATCCAGCTAGCTTCCAAAAGAAACTGCTCACAGAACCCATGTCTTCTAAGGAGATAGTGTGGGAGGGCTGGCCTCCCGCACGCACAGAACCCGGGGTTCCTCCTAGACAGTGCACCCCACTGACACTGTGCTCCCTGAACACACATCTTAAAACGTGTCCCTGCCTTCAAGGATCTGCGTGCATTTTTTTCAAGGTATAACATACTGGAAATATCTGCCCTGACTTGTCTTCACTGCATTTGTTGGTGTGAATCCTCAGACTCAGTTTTGTAACCACGTTCAGAAAAATAAAAGAAAGAGTGCCTCTCAGATGGGGAGGGGGCTTGGCTGGTAAAGAACTACTGCACAATATAAGAACCAGAGCTCAGTCCCCAGAACCCAGTAGTAAGAACTAGCTGGGCATGGTGGCAGGGGAGGCAGAGGCAGGAAGATCTTCCGTGCTCACTCTCTGGGCAGCCAACCTTGATGAATCAGCCTGTTCCTGGCCCAGTGAGAGATCCTGTTCAAACAACAAGGTGGACGGCAGGTAAGGAACAACACCAAGGCCTCCACACCCATGCACACACACCCATACGTGTACTTACACATACATGTATACAAAAACACACATACAAAATAAAAGAGGTGGCATAGCCTGTCGCTGCGCTGAACATCTATCTCTCTAGTCCTGTTTTCTTCAAATCAACATCCCCACGATGCACACTCTCAAACAAGAGTCGTCTGCAGCGTTTGACATGTGTGGCCTGTTGTGCAGGGAAGATTTCCTTACCCTGCAGCTGAAAGCTAGCTAGCTCATACCAACTCATAGAACTTCAAAGGCCCAACTTTGCTGGGGGCCCAGATCAAGAGCCAGTACCCAAAGCCACATCAACCCAGGAGGGTTCCTGATGACTGAGAACACAGAAGGTGTGGCCAGACCTGCATGGCTAAACCCATCATTTAGAATTGCATGAAAAACATTACATACATGAGAATCTCTGCATGCCTCCCCCCACACACACCCCAGGCACCAGGCAAGCATCCATGCTTCAACAAATTGTCAAAGAAGCAGACAAAGGGCACAGGCCCAAATGTCAGCACTGAAGCCTGGAGGTCAAAGTCACCCCAGCTATGCGGGGAATTTGATGGCAGACTGCACCACATGAGGCTATTTCAAAATGACCAAACCAAAAGCCAAAAAGAAAAAGAAAAGGAAGAAGAAAATTCTCAAAAGGATTATCACCCACACAGGTACACACACACACACACACACACACACGCACGCACATACATGCACAACATACACACAAGTTCATGCACACATGCACACTCCCCTAATCCCTCTGGAGGAAATCCTGCTAGTTTCAATGAACATTTCTGTGTACAACCACCACATAATTTCCATTTGTTTAAATGAACATAGCAAAATCTTTTCTCTGTAGCTTTAACCCTATAATATGATTTAAAAATATATATTATGTACCAGACCAGGCCCAGAACACAAACACCATATGAGAAGAAAACAAACAAAAAGAGAAAAGGTCATCAAATAATTTATATCTATATATCTATATAGATATAAATACGTAGATATAAATTTTTATATATAAAGAAATGATGGCCTCGGAAATCCATAGCAGCATTGACTCCTGTTAACTAGAAATCACCTCCCATACTGTATCTCATCACCATTCCACACACAATGAACTCCCTCAGCTTCTCAAAAACAGCCCCATGTCCTTAGCCAACAGCCTGCCTAGACTAGGAGGAAACCCACCCAGCACGGTGGTGCCTGTGTGTAGTAGCAGCCCTCAAGGCGTGGAGGCAGAGGATCAGCCATTCAAGGCCAGCCTTATCAACAGAGCAAATCTGAGGCTAGCCTGGGCTCCATGAAACGCTGTCTCAAAAATCAGAGACAGAGAGAGACAGAGAGAGAGAGAACTCCATTTCAAATACTAGGTCGATGGGGCTGGAGAGATGGCCTAGCGGTTAAGAGCGCCGACCGCTCTTGCAGAGGACCCGGGTTCGATCCCCAGCACCCACATAGCGGCCGAGAACCGTCTGAAACTCCAATTCCAGGAGAACTCCAGTTCCAGGGGAATCCGAGACCCTCTTCTGACCTCCGCGGCATTGCATGACACGGGTGCACAGACTTGCATGCAGACGGTACATTCATACACATAAGAAATAAATAAAATTAAAAAAAAAAATTTTCAAATACTAGGTCGAATTTTTGTCTACCACACAATAAAAGTCTCCATGGCAATGGGTGTCCATGTCTGGCTGCTTTTTGGAGCATTGCCGTGGAGTGTATGTGGACAGCTTTGTGCAGTCAGTCCTCTCCTACCACTTTATGCATGGGTCAGTGATCAAACTCAACTCACCAGATTGCACAGCAAGCAGCTCTACCCACTGAGCAATCTTGTCAATCATCTCCAACTTGTGTTTAGAGGAAGGGTTTCTCACTAGAGCCCAGGCTAGGCTGGCTGGCCAGTGATTCCTCAGGACCCTCCCGTCTCCACCTCAAGAGCACGTTGACCCCAAGCAGCCACCATCATGCCTAGCTCTGTGTGTATGTGTGTGTGTGTGTGTGTGTGTGTGTGTGTGTGTGTGTGTACTAGGGACTGAACTCAGATCCTCAGCTTGTGTAGCAAGCATGTCACCAGCCTCTGGTTGTATTTCTTAATAAATTAAATGTTTAAGAATAAAATATGTTTTCACTTACAACATCCTGTCTATGGTGTGGGGGCATCTCACAATGGAAATTTGTATCTGAAAAGTCTGTTTAAAATTTATTCTGTGAACATCCAGGCATGGTGGCGTACCCTTTTAATCCCAGCACTCGGGAGGCAGAGGCAGGCAGAGCTCTATGAGTTCAAGGCCAGCCTGGTCTACGTAGCGAGTTCCAGGACAGCTGGAGCTACAGGGAGACCCCATCTTGAAAAAGACCAAAAAAATAACAAAAAAATATCCTGTGGACTGGGGACATGGTTCCATCTGTAAAATGCTTGCGCAAGCACAAGGACCTGAATTTGATCCATCAAAAATCTGTGCATGGTGGCACGCACTTGTAGTTCTAGTCCCGGGGACAGGGAAACAGGTGGATGGATCCCTGCACGCATGGCGCACCTATGCTAACACACAAGCATTCAAGTGGTCCTGCACTTTAGCCTGATTATTTCTGGTGATGTGTTTGCTGTTACTGCTATGCACACTGAATGAATGTCCATTCACCTATTCATTCATTCACGCATTTATTCATTGGAGAGAAGGTTGGGGACAGAGAGCCTCATTTAGCCCAGGTTAGCTTCAAACTCACTATGTAGCCGCAGCTGAACTTGAACTTCTAGGCCTCCTGCCTCCACATCCTGAGTGCTGGGATGACAATCTTGTGTGCCTCTGTCCGTCCAGGTCTCCCACGTCGCACTGTGCTGGATCTGGATGGATTCTTCTCTCCTCTGAGTCGCCCTGCCTGGCACCCGTCTCTGCTCAACTTGGACACCCTCATGTTAACTGTTTCACCCCCTCTGCCCTCTTCTCCCTGGCTTCTCATGAGAATCTCTGGGCTGCTTCAAACATACCTGACACTTCCTTCCAATTATTTATGTTGGTGACAACCCCTTTTCACACTTGCCTAGGGTCACGCAGAAGCCCTCGACTGGAAATAGCCCTGCCTTTGCCATCCGATATTCTGGTATTTCTCAAGCTCCTCGCTTATGTGGGCTCAGATGATGTTAGCACAGTGTTTTCTGGGGAGGAAGTCTCAACCCTTGTGTGTTGAAATGGATTCCACATCCTTTCCCACTCCTGAAGGTGATTAAAATTATCCATATCCCAAAAAAACCTCAGGTGGGTTTTTATTATCTGGGTGACATTTAAGCAAATCTTTTCTTTTTCAAGTATGTTTATACTTATTGTATGTGTGTGCATGTAGGCATGTGGGCATGTACATGTGTGTGCCTGTATGTGCTACAGCACATGTGTGGAGGTCAGAAGACAACTTACAGGAACTGGCTCTCTCTTTCCAGGTCGTCAGGCCTGACAGCAAACACTTTTACTGCTAAGCTATCTCACCAGCTCTCAGCAAGCCTCTTGACCTCACTGAACCTCTCCCTTGTCTGTAAAATGGGGTGAAATCTACCTTCCTCAACAGATTGGAGTGTTGAATACACAAGTGCCTGCAGAAGACTTAGTACAGACAGGCTGCCCCCAACCAATCCTCCAGAGAGCTGGGTATTTATTTATTCAGGGAACAAAGTCTTAATTATCTGTGGTTGGAGTGAATATTAGCATGAAATTGTTGGGTCTTTTGTTTTGTTTTGTTTTTTAGAGTGATAGAATAATTTACATTTTAGGAGCAAGCAAGCACTCCTGTTTAAAATACCAAGGGCGTATTGACACTGGCCTTTGGTCCGTGAGCACACGCAACGTCTAGCTAGTTCTCTTCTCCCAATTTGGTTTTTGCCTCCCCTTCTCTCATAAATGAAAGCATCATGTGAGAGAACTGTTTCATAAATGCTAGTCAGCAAGACAATGAACGATACGGACAGGATGGATACCATCCATCCTGTCCGTATCGTTCATCTTACCGACGCAAGATGAAGTCCCGGGGCAAAGAAGCCACTATACTCCAGCTCCTGGAAAGACTGACTGAAGATTCAAAACAAATGTGGCAGACACATGAGACACATACATGGTTTTAAAATATGTGAATCTCATTGTGCTGTTTTTGGTAAAACCTATGCAGATCCAGGAAGCTAACACATTCAATAAAAGACATTACCACAACCACACCGTTGGGTATTTCAGACACCAGAATCAAATGCAGACATTTTAAAGACCAACAAAAGGCCACTATCTCTCCATGACTGGCCTTGCCAAAATAGAGGAATAAATATAATTTATAGGCTTGTTTTATTAATACCAAATCTGCTGTGGGATGACTCTGGACTTATTCAGCCTATTCAGCAGGATTGTTCATGATGCCATAATGGGAAAGATTTGTTTGTCATTGTCCAACACAAACAATGAAGAAACTCAGCCCAGTGTAAAGCCCCCAGGAGAAACAATCTGCAATTTAATTAGTGAATAATTGAAGCCATTTAAATACAATTCCAGGCATTTTTGAAAGTAATATTTGAAGCAACATCTGCTGCGGTCTAAGTGTTCAGGCAGAGTACAATGAGCTTGATGTGAAGAGATGCCCAAGGTTATAAACAAGACTGTTATTAGGGCAAGACCCATCATTTACAACAAACTCCAGAAATCCTCCCTGTTGACACCTGCTCCATGCCCACAAAATCAGAAGATCAGACAGTATAGACAGACCGACGGACGACACACGAAGCATTAGTCAACAGTCCTTTTGAAGCCCAGTATAATGAAGAAGATATGATTTAAGTCACAGCAGTGAGCTGATGGCCCATCTCCTTCAAATCACTTTCTTCTATCACCACCTCAAGTTTTTTTATTTATGAAATGGGAATAGGGAGCTGGAGAGATGGCTCAGCGGTTAAGAGCACTGACTGCTCTTGCAGAGGACCCGGGTTCAATTCCCAGAACCCACGTGGCAGCTAAGAATCATCTTTAACTCCAGTTCCAGGGGAATCTGACACCCTCTTCTGACCTCTGCGGCATTGCACGACACAGGTGCACCAACCTACATGCAGATAGTACACTCATACACATAATAAATAAAAAATGTCTTAAAATTAAAAAAAAGAAATGGGAATAAGAATGTCTGCCTCACATGAGTTTTGAATTTTAAGTGAGAATCTTTATAGTAAAACATCGTCTGAAAGGTACCCAGAGACAGTGAAATCTTAAAGAAATAGAAGTGATAAATTGAACGTTCTTCTACCATAAGAATTTTATTATTTTCAACTTAGAGATTTATTTATATGTGCAAAATATTTTACCACGACAGGTGTCAGTTTTGTGAAATGAAATGTAGAGATGGGTGTTGATAGATTGCAGTGGGTGGGAATTTACTTAATGCCACTGAACTGGGCTCTTAAAAAGAGTTAAGATAGGCAGGTGTTGCTGGGCGTAGTGGTGCACGCCTTTAATCCTAGCACTTGGGAGGCAGAGGCAAGCGAATCTTTGTGAGTTCAAGGCCAGCCTGGTCTACAGAGTGAGTTCCAGGACAGCTGAGGCTACAGGAAGACCCTGTCTCGAAAAGACCAAAAAAAAAAAAAAAAAAAGAGGCAGGTGTTAATGACAAACTGGTTAACACAGTGCCTTCCAAAAATGGTTAAGTTGTCAAATTTCATGTTATGTGCCTTGTACGGTAACTTTGAAAATTTATTTTATTTATTTATTTTTGGTCTTTTTGAGACAAGGTCTCCCTGTAGCTCTGGCTGTCCTAGAACTCACTATGAAGACCAGGCTGGCCTTGAACTCACAAAGATCCACCTGCCTCTGCCTCCCAAGTGCTAGGATTAAGGGCATGCACCACCACGCCCGGTAAAAATTTATTTTAAAACATTGCACCATGATAAAATCCCTGGTAATCAAAGAAGAAATTCTCTTCCTTTAACATGGTCAGTTGAAGAAACCAGACACAGTCCTGAGGAGCTGGAACAATGCTCAGTAGCAACACACTGCAGAGGCATCTGCAAACCCAAGGCTCCTTTTCTCTTTAGCCAGGCACTGAGGCTCACATCTGCAATCCCAGCACCACAGGCCCAAAGTCCCAGACCAGCCCGGACTACAGACCAGCCCGGACTAGGGCATGAACCCTGCATCAAAAGGTCAGGAGCTGCGGTGCCCCTTGAGCTTGAAACCCTGGGTTCAATCTCCAGCACCAGCACCAAATAAGGTGTGGTGGCGTGGCGGGTGCCCGTAGATCAGGAGTTCAAGGTCATCCTCATCTACATAGAAAATTTAAGCCCAACCTGAGCTACATAAGTCCCTGTCTCAAAATTTTTAATTAACTAATTAATTTAAAGTGCCTGTATGTTAGGTATCAAGTCCTCAAACTCCTCCGCTTTATGCACTTCCAGGGACACAAGTGACACCTGCGATGAGTCATAATGAAACCAACCTCTTTAATTTGATGATTTATATTTGAAAATAATTTACACTTGCCTCATAGCTGCAATGAATGGGTAAAAAAAAATTAAATCCCATGAAGAAGAGCAAAAATTCAGATCCTAACTCACACACTTCAAAGGGCTGGCTGTTCCCGTCCTCCTCCTCCTAGCAACTAGATGTGCTTTACTGCTCCCAAGAATAAGAGGTGGCACCCAGGCGGAACCATGGAAGATAGAAGAGAAACACAGCTAAGCTTCCCTCTCAGTGGCAGGCACCAACAGTCTCCCCTTCCTGTCATTGGGCAGCATGGCAGAAAGAGAGAGAGAGAGAGAGAGAGATGAGACAGAGAGAGAGAGAGAAAAGAGAGGATGGCATCGCCTAGGGCCCACCCACTTATAGCCAGGGGGCGGGGCCTCAGGTACAGAGGAAGTGGTCAGAAGATTGACAGCCTCTGGAGGAAGTGGGCGTCTGTGTCCCTTGGGATTCTGGGAAGCCCAGACCTAACAGGGTGGGGTACCATAAGCCAATCAGCCCAGCTCTTGATGGATGATGGATCTAGATGGATAATCTGGAAGTCCCATTTGAATCTAGCTTTTTATGTGATTCTTCACTCTGTCTTAAGGTCTGTCAGGGAGACCTAACAACATAATATATTAGCCTCAGCACTATGTGTTATATAAAGTACCTAGGATTCGGGGGAGATAGCAAAGAATCTAGACAAGGCTTGAGGGCTGGGGAGATGGCTCAGCAATCAGGCGTTTTTACTGCTCTTACAGAGGAGCCAGGGTTGGTCAGTTCCCAGAATCCACAGCTAGCAACTCACAACCACCCGTGACTCCAGTTCCAGGACATCTGATGCCCTCTGACCTTCGGAGGAACTACAATCATGGCCACACACATATGCACAAAACAAGCCTACACGACCAAGGCTTGATACCAGCAGCTGAAACAAATACCGTGAAAAACCATCTGTAGAACATGTACAGGGCACAGGCTCCGCTGGTAGATGAGGCGAAGTCACCTCAGCTGGGGGCGACAGCACTGAGTGCTGAGTCTCAGACGTCAGGGAGAACCTTGAGAGCTGCAGGAGCCTAAAAAGCTGCTTCTCAGCCCTAAAAATCCAAGTGCCTCCTTTTGGAACACAGATCACAACAGAACTAATTCACAATTACCAGGTAAGGGAGGATGATGAAATTTAGTGAAGACTCAAATTACGGCATGGTTTAACATTACAGATCTGCTCACCATCTCTGTGGTCAAGCTAAGATAGTAATAACATCATAAAATAGTTTAGTCCAATTCAAAAAACATGGTGGAGAGGGAAAGAGGAAGACACCTAAGTCAACCTCTGACCCCTACATGTGTGCTCACACATGTGGACACACACAAGAGCCTTGGGCATACACCACATACACAAAATAACATATTGAGAGAGAGAGAGAGAGAGAGAGAGAGAGAGAGAGAGAGAGAGAGAGAGAGAATCTTACCACAAGGAGCAGAGCTAGGAAGGGGGCGCAATTGTGACCCGGAGAAAATACTGCCCTTTAACCCACTGTCTAGATTCAGAAAGAGCATTCTGTAATTACATCCTGAGTGGATGTGTGAGAAATGAAAGCCCGATCTCTGGGCCCTCCACCTGATGACAACAGAGTGAGGAGGCCACACTCTCCCACAGAAATGGACAGCTTGTCAGGTTGGTGACCCAAATTCCCAACCCTCAGGTTCTCTTTTAATTACTGTATTTGAAAGCATCTGGCAGAAGGCTTTCAAAGTCCCAGCACACACCTCTTAACAGGAGAGCCGCATGAGATAGAAACAGAGTTCATGAAAGCAATCTCATTTCAAGTAAACACAGGCTGAAAGGTGGATGCGGACTGGAGAGATGACTCAGTGGTTAAAAGTACTTGCTGCTTTTGTGGAAGAGCAGAGTTTGGTTCCCAGCACCCACTAGGTATCTCAGACCCAGTATAAAACCCTCCCTGAACATACTGTTCATTTATAGGCATAGGTTTACTTGTTTGGGCCCCTAATTTCCAAAGATATGATCCCAGTTTAATCCACCTCTACAGCTATCACCCTTAGATCCAGACTTTTCTCTTAGACTTTTCTCTCTTACATTTTTTTTTGAAGATGTATTTTATTTATGCGTGTCTATAGGTGCCAGTCAGGGATGGGGTGGGGGTGGGGTGTTAGATCCGGCAGAGCTGGAGATCCAGGTGTTTGAGGGCCACCTCCTGCGGATGTGGGCTGTGACCTGAGTCTTCTCCCAGCAGTGGGGTGGTGCTCTCTCCCATCTTGAGGGTGGGTCTTCTCCTCAGTTCATCCTCTTTGGAAACTCTCTCGCAGCCACACCCAGAGGTGTGCCCCACTAATCTCCTAGGTGATTCTAAATCCAGCAAATTGAGAGGAGGAAGATCAGCCATCAAGGTCTTTACTTTACCAGGGAATTTTAGCCATCTCCAAATGTCTGAACTGGAAGCCAGTGGTAGGATGCTTGCTCAGCATGCACGGAGCTCTGGGTTAGACCCAGGCTGGAATGAACATCCTTCCATTGATTAGCAGACTGAATGAGTCCCTCAGACAGAAAGAGACATGGTATTTAATGAATGCATCACAAACTGGGTTTGTAACAATGCAGACCTTATGACTTCGGAATAGAAGGGGTCCCTGGTCACATCCAAGGCACTAGAGGAAACGGTAAATCCAACACTTAGCCTGGGATGCCTGAGTCCTGAGTTACGAGATGCAAAACATGTTTGAGAGAGAAGGAAACCCTGCCATCATCTCCTTTACCCCCAAACTCCAAGTCCTGGGGCAAATGCCCAAAGAAGTTTCCATTGCAAAGGATGGTTATAAAAATTAAGGATGGGCCGGGTGTAGTGGTGCATGCCTTTAATCCTAGCACTTGGGAGGCAGAGGCAGGCGGATCTTTGTGAGTTCAAGGCCAGCCTTGTCTACGGAGTGAGTTCCAGGACAGCTGGGGCTACAGGGGAGACCGTGTCTCGAAAAGACCGAAAAAAAAAAAAATTAAGGATGGTTAAATCTTGGCTTTGGTGTCTTCAAAATTCTTTCAAGAATACATTTCAAACTATGCTGCAATAGATACATATCTTTAGTAAAGACTATGTCTCTGTAGAAACTAAATACCCCTTTGTGTAAGAATGTCCAAATAGGTGGTTTAATTATGCAAAGACCTCTTGGAAGATGAAGATCACAAGGTCCTATGTGCACACCAAACAGAATGGCATCCTTGCAGACTGTTAATCCTGAGGAAAGCTTTCTCGTGCAGAGAGCTTGCTTACCAGGGGCAAAGCCTAGGGTTTGATCCCCAGCACCATGAAGAATAGGAAGACATGGAGGAAGAAGAAGAAGATAGGGAGGAGGAGGAGGAAGAAGCAGCAGAAAAAGAGGAGGAAGGACTAAAGGAGGAGGAGGAGGAGGACTGGGGAGGAGGGGGAGGAAGAGGAGGAAGGACAGAAGGAGGAAGAGGATTGAGGGAGGGAGGGAGGGAGGGGAGGAGGAGGAGGGGGAGGAAGAGGAGAAGGAGGAGGAGAAACAAGAGCGGGGAGGAGAAGAAAAGGAAGAAACAAAGACATAAGTCTAGAGACAGGCAAACCCCTCTGCTGACAAATTGGACCTGACCCATAGGAAACCCCAATGCTTTGCAAGATAAATCCAGACGTGAAGCAGCAACCTGGAGCTGGGTCTAAGAAAAGACCCTGCATCACCTGGGGAGATGCCAGATTCCTTTTAAAACTCTCATGAAAAGAATGAATCTGATGCCGTGATAGACAGGCCTTTAATCCCAGCACTCGGGAGGCAGAGGCAGGTGGATCTGTTTGAGTTCAAGGCCAGCCTGGTCTACATAGCAAGCTTCAGGCCAGCTGAGACTAAAAGGAGACCCTGTCTCAAAGAGACAGACAGACAGACAGACAGACAGAAAGAAAGAGAGAGAGAGAGAAAGAAAGAAAGGAAGGAAAGAAAGAGAAGGGAAGGAAGGAAGGAAAGAAAGAGAAGGAAAAGAAGGAAGGAAGGAAGGAAGGAAGGGAGGGAGGGAGGGAGGGAAGGGAGGGAGTGAAGGAGGGAGGGAGGGAAAAGAATGGATCTGCTCCCTAGGGAAAGTAATATACCTACAGAATTTTACCTAGAGCCCCACACCACTCAAGATTGCTCAAATCCTATGTGCCCTTTTTTTTTTTTGGTACATGTACTCAAAGCTAGAAGCTTATAGACTGGTATATTACATAGGTATCTAGCTGAGGGTTAAGCTTATGCTCTACATAAACTGCAAATTTCCATTAATAAAGATGGGTATTCTTCTCATCATTGGTGCTGGAAAGAGGTCGATACTGAGAGAAGAAAGGAACACGTGCCTTGCACTAGGAAGTGTGTCTGTTTTTCTTTTTTTTTTTAATTTATTTATTTTTGGTATGTGTATGAGTGTACTGTCTGCATGTAGGTCTGTGCACCCGTGTCGTGCATTGCCGCGGGGGTCAGGAGAGGGTCTCGGATTCCCCTGGAAGTGGAGTTCTCCTGGAATTGGAGTTACAGACGGTTCTTAGCCGCCATGTGGGTGCTGGGGATCGAACTCAGGTCCTCTACAAGAGCAGTCGGCGCTCTCAACCGCTAGGCCAGTGTCTCTGTTTTTCTTAGTGACTTTGGCCTCAACTCTTAAGAACTAAATGGACTTTGAGGTGCTCACAGCAACAGGAAATGTGACTTCTGCATCCATAAGAGGCCGGCACATCCTGGGAGCATGACAGCCCTCAAATGAAACTTGCAGATAAAAATCTAGATAGCACCAAGAATCCTATCTCACAACTGACTCTATTTTAATCTCTGTTCTGTAAATCATCTACCACTATTCCCTATCGTTAATGGTGCTATATTAAATAACACACCCTTAAATTTAGAAGTCTCTGAGAAATGACAAGAGTTCAACACTTAAGCTCAGACTAGATGGTCCAAAGGCAGTGATGACAGCTGTAAACCCTGAGACTGAGCAGTAAGTGCTAGGAGCTGAAGGCAGCTGAGGCAGATGGGCAGCAAAGAGCTTACACACATAAAAGCCAATCCTAAACAGAGAATGAATGAATGAGATTAAAAAGCCCCAGTGACTCAAAGCCCCCACCACAGGGCCACAAGCCAGTGGATTTCAGGTTGACCCAGGGATATGGTCCCACTTGTCTTATTTCCTTTTCTGGGGCTATAATGAAATATACGAGACAGATCATGAATGGACATCCATGACTTCCTGGTGCATAGTTCCGGAAGGTGGGAAGTCCACGAGCATGACACTGGGCAGCAGACACCACTGACAGATGGAGTGAGTGTCCAACAGAGAGCCCTCCGTAAAAGAAAGTCACCCCCAACAGTAATCCTTTGACCCTCTGGGCCTAATCCGCTGGTGAAGCCTGAGCGCTCAGGAACCAATCACCATCAGAAGGTCCTCCTCTCGACACTGCTGCCCTGGAGGCCAAATTCACAGCATGAGAGTTTTTAGGGGGACACATTCAAACCACATTATCTCAGAATAGGGGCTGCTGGAACTCATTAAGAAGCCAGAGGGACACAGAAGATTAAAACCACACTGCAGGGGACCCCTGAGGTGGCTCAGTGGGTAAAGGCACTTTACCAAACCCAAGGACTGAGTCTGATCCGTGGGACCCACTGTGAAAGGAGCAAACTATTACAAGTTATTCTTCGATGTCCACATACACATGTACACAGACGCACACACATGCACACACACGCATACACACAAAATAAATAAATAAATACAATTTTTTTTTAAAAACTTTAAATTTTTTATGTGTATGAATGTACTGTCTGCATGTAGGTTTGTGCACCCGTGTGCAATGCTGAGGAGGTCAGAAGAGGGTGTCGGATTCCCCTGGAACTGGAGTTAATTACAGTTCTCAGCCGCCATGTGGGTGCTGGGGATCGAGCCCAGGTCCTCTGCAAGAGCAGTTGGCGCTCTTAACCGCTAGGCCATCTCTCCAGCCCCATAAATAAATACAATTTTAAGGAAGTTTTTTAAAGCCCGCTGAAGCCAAGCCTGGTGACACAGGACTTATGCCAACTGCTCTGGAGACGGAGGCAGGAGGATGGAGGGTTCAAAGTCTGCCTAGGGACACAGTGAGCTCAAGGCCAGCTGGAGAAACTTAGTGAGCCCGTCTCAAAATAAAAATAGGAGAGGACTTGGAGTATAACTCAGTGGTACAGTCTACCCTAGAGCGTGCAAGGCCCTGGTTCAACCCTTGGCACACAAAAAACCCCCACACTGAAACATAAATAGAAAACCAAAAATACTAGAATTGATAAATGAACCCAAGAACTATGATATATGGGGGGAGAGATTTTAAATATAGAAAATACAAATAAAATTAGAAATAACAATGCACTTAAATGTTATGGAGTAAATTAAAATTAATATATGACTCCAGGGTAAAATGTTAAAATATTAATGACGTTGATTGCTTTCTCTATAGACGTTAATATTCTCAGTAAATGAGGACTGGAAAGTGGCTGACTTGTCCTGGTGACTGCCGGGCCAGCTTATAGCCCTGAGCTTAGATCCCTAGCACCTGCATAAAGCCAAGCGTGGGAAGAGTGTGTGTGTGCGCGCGCGCATACGTGTGTGTATGTGTGTGTGTGTGTGTGTGTGTGTGTAAAGCACCCACAAAAAGGCTCACTGCCATTTGGTTTTATTAGTCAATTATTTCAAGTTTCAAAGCCCAGTAATTTTCACAGTTATCAACTGCTACCAATAATTTAAAATAAAAAGGAAACCTCTAGAAAGACATGACATCAATTATTCCTGATCCTATAAAACAGAATACAAAATAACAGCACTACCCAGCTTCACTTTGCATAAGGATGGAGATGGGAGGGCAGTGTAGAGAAGGTGGAGACTTGATCAAAGCCTGCTCACTCCGCAGCTGCGTGGGGATTCTGCCTGTCTCCTTCTATCCAGGAGAAACAGGGAAGATTAAGACTGATTTTTGTCTCCCAACTGCCTAGGAACCATCATTGTACTCTAAATTGAGATTTGTGGGATGGACTTTAATGTGTTTGTGTGTGTGTGTGTGTGTGTGTGTACCTATGAATATATAAGCTGTTAAAAGTATATATGTGTAACTTCTGCTAGAAACAGTCAACTTCTACATCGAGAATTTTGAGAAAGACTGAGAAAAAGATGAAAAATATGTTTGGCAGAATGTATGAGCTCTGGTGGGGTGAAGGGTAGGGAAGGGGACACGGGTCTAGATTTGATTTGTAACATAATCTTGTACAAAAATATATATAAAATAAAAAAGTTTTTTTTTTATTATTATTTAATAATATATATATATTAATAATATAGATATAGAGATATATAATTAGACACACAACGCCCAAATCGCTAGCTCTGTCTACACTTCTTAAGCTCTCTAGGTCTACCTCATCCTGGTACTGTAGTTGAGATTGGTATATGGATTAGCTGGGTATAATCAGTGTTCTACACAACACACAACAGATTCTCCCATGTCTCCACTGCATCCTGTCCTACTTTTGTAAGTCAGGGGACATGTATTTAGGCCCAAAGTCTTTGATAAAATACTTTGCCACAATTCAATATTTTAAATGTAAATAAACTACTGCATCATGTATCGATTTTATTTCAGATACCATTCCTCTGATGCCTTAAGAAGGGTAAAGTCTATATTACATGTCACTCTCTTAAAGATCATTTTCTTGGAGAGGAAAAAGTAGTCAAAAGTGTGATGGATTTTCTTCTGATAGATGGGGGAACTCACCAATACAGGAACAACGGCTATAACTGAGCTACAGGCTGAAGCAGGTTGAGTAGAAGAAATAGTAAGTGAACAGTGTATCGTGCCACACTGTGACTGTAACAAGGTGTGAACCAGAAGATGATGGGCTGAAAACACAACCCTGAGATACTCTAAACAGTTCTCAAAACAGCTAGACGTCTTGCTTTTCTCCAGGAAGTCTGTCTGCAATCCACCCAAAAGAGGAATCAACTGATAAAAAGACCCACAAAGCATTTTCTTCAGACTAGAGCCAGGAGCTAGAGACATGGCTCAGTGGTTAAGAGCAGTGGCTGTTCTTGCAGAGAACCCAGGTTCAAGTTCCAACCACCCACATGGCAGCTAGCAACCATCTATATAATAGCACAGTTCCAGGGGAAGATGAACGTCCCTGTTCTCATCTCCTTGGGCATTGCAAGGACAAAGGTGCACTTACATACATGCAGGGCAGGACACTCATACAACATAAATTAATATATAGTATATATATAAGAATATATATTATGTGAAAAAACATTGAGGAAAAAAAGCTTTATGAAACCAGACCTTTGCAACTCTCATACTCTGAAGGTTTTCGCCCATACTGCTGAGCATCATGTGTACAGGGAATTAACAGAAGAAGATGGTACGTTAAAAACAAAAAAGCAGCGGCTGAGAGAATGGCCTAGGGTTAGGAAGACTCGACGCTCCTCTTCAGAGGACCCAGGTTTCGATCTCCAGACCCAATAGCGGCTAAAGAACCTGTCATTTAACCTCAGTTCCAGGGAATCCACACACTCTCTGACCGACACTGGTAACAGACAAAAGCTACATGCAGAGTACATTCTACACGCATAAAAAATATAAAATTTAAAAAATAGAAACAATAAAATTCTGTCTATTAGTTTGCAAGAACATGTTTAAGTATAGTATTATATAAAATGTCTCAACGGTCACAACAAAACTAATTAATTTAGCAGTGAGTAGAAATACTTTAAACATGAATGGTCCAGGCATGGTGGCCGCGTCTTTAATCCTAGCACTTGGGAGGCAGGGGCAGGCGGATCTCTGTGAGTTCAAGGCCAGCCTGGTCTACAGAGTGAGTTCCAGGACAATCAGAGTTACAGGGAGACCCTGTCATGAAAAAAAAAAAAAATGAATGGACACTTATGCACACTTAACTTTCTGGAATTTACAATATAGCTTTTCCATAGAATAAAGAGGCAATGTCTTTGACATCACTGAAGAGTACGTGTCACACGCTTTCTCGCTGGATGCACTGGTGGTTTCTTTCCTTGTAACCATTACCTTCTACACTACTGAATTATGCCAGGCCACCCAGTTGTCAACTTTTGTCAGACTTTGGAATCTGTCGACCATTTAGGTCCATTGAGCCTGCTACTCTTGCTGATGTAAAATTTCAGCTTCCCTAATTCTACCATCTGGCTAGGTATCCGCTGCCTAAGAATACAATGGGATATGACTTTCTTGTTGTGGAAGTTGTTTTCACAATAAAAATTAAGAAAAAGTACGAAGGTAAGGGGAGGCTGGGGAAGAGACGACAGCGCCCAGAGGGAGCAGAACAGGAGAGACCTGCTTGCGCAAACTCAGCAACTGGCAAAATGGTCCGGGGGGGTTAATCCCAAGAAGAGAGGTTTCAATGAGCAAAGAAGCTCAGGTGAGTAGATCACACGGTTCAAAGAGGACGGCAGGGGGGCTGGAGAGATGACCTAGCGGTTAAGAGCGCCGACCACTCTTGCAGAGGACCCGGGTTCGATCCCCAGCACCCACATGGCAGCTGAGAACCGTCTGTAACTCCAATTCCAGGAGAACTCCAGTTCCAGGGGAATCCGAGACCCTCTTCTGACCTCCGCGGCATTGCACGACACAGGTGCACAAACCTACGTGCAAACAGTACACTCATACACATACAAAAATAAATAAAATTTAGAAAAACATTTAAAAAAAAAAACAAAGAGGAGGGTGGAACTCAGAGCCAGACTGCTTGGACAGTCCATCACGGAGGGTGAGGACACGTGGAAGGCCATCGTCCATAATGTCCGCCAACTATTTGAGAAGTTTTTCTTGGAAATGGATAGAAAAATGAGCAGTAACAACAAAATAAAGCCCATCTATGCATCTGGCCTGTTTGATGATGCCTTGTAGACGCTAACTCACCTAAAAGCCACATGAACCCAGGAGATGACGCATAGTTAGCATGTGAAATAGTCCTCACAGGCTTATGCCCTTAAGCACTTGGTCCCAGGCAGGGGTGCTTTTTTGGAAGGCTGTGGAGACTTGGGGAGGTGGGGTCTAACTGGAGGATGGAGCTTGAGGTCTATAACCCACCCGACTTCCCTGCTTCCTGCCACAGTGACCATCACACACACACCTGCATCAGTTGCTTTGCCGACCATGACCAAGTAACAACTTATTTTGGCTGGTGGTTTGAATGGGCAGTCCAGAGGCTGCAACGCAGTGCACTCTGGGTGCCAGGGAGAGTCACACATTTGTACCGCCAATATAGTGATGCCCCCCCCTTTGACATTAGAGGGAATCAAGGACAGAGTTCTGTATGTCTTGAAACTCTATGACAAAATTGATCTAGAAAAGCTCTCGGTAGAGTCACATTTTATGAAGGACCTGGGCTTAGATAGTTTGGACCAAGTGGAGATTATTATGGCCATGGAAGACGAATTTGGGTTTGAAATTCCTGATATAGATGCAGAGAAGTTAATGTGCCCACAAGAAATTGTAGATTACATTGCTGATAAGAAGGATGTGTATGAATAGAGCATCAGAGCCTTTTTCCTCTTGGTGAGGATGCAAGAACACTGGTGACTGTCTGGGAGAGAGGACACATGGTGACACCATCGCTGATTGCCCACAGCTCTCTTGGACTTGTATTTAAACTGAGTGTTTTGCCCTTTAAAATAAATGTTAAAAAAAAAAAATGAATGGACAGTTCATTGTGGTAGGAAAAGTCATACTTTGATCACTGTGGCCATTTTGGAAAGGTGTGCCTAAAAAAAGCCCTCGAAGATGAGAGGAAAGCCAAACAGCTGGTGAGGACTTTAAACTGTTCCAACAGCAGCAGAGCTGAGCTGGAGGCATGAAGAAAGTGAGGTTTTGTTTACACAGCAAGAAAGCCATTGAACTGGGCCAGGAAAACATTATGGAAAGATTCAGTCCCTACTTGGAGATGGAACAAAGGCTGCCAACCAGTGTGTATCCCTTCCCCTTTCACCGGTCACTGCTGCCTGCCAGCAAAACCACTGCTCATAGATTTAGGAACTAAAAACAGCATAGGAAGGACCCACCCTGGGACAGACTAATCAGAAAGGTCTGTGTTAACCAGTATGGGAAGGACAATCTCTAAGATACACTGTACAAGTTTCCAAAAGCAAGTCGTGTGGTAGGTACTCAAAGAGGTTGAATCTTAGTCCAGGATGTACCAGGTCCAACCCCAGGAAGCTGGAGTGCTACCTTAATTTAGAAAAAGGATCTAGCCAGGCGTGGTGGTGCACTCCTTTAATCCTAGCACTTGGGAGGCAGAGGCAGGCAGATCTCTGTGAGTTCAAGGCCAGCCTGGTCTACAGAGTGAGTTCCAGGACAGCTGGGGCTCCAGGGAGACCCGGTCTAAAAAGACCAAAAAAAAAAAAAAAAAAAGATAAGCATTTCTGGTGGGTGAACAGTAGATCCGAATACAGTACCAGAGTTACTGTTTTGTGGGTTTCCACTTGTCTGGGAATTCAATCCCAGGGCATATCACATCCTGAGGACGATTGTTCCAACACTAGAGCTATACTGAGATGTCCTGCAGGTACTAGGGTTTGTGAATAGAACAATGTTGTGATACACTAACAAGAAGAGAACTGCCATCTCGCCAATCTATCACCTGCAATCATAAGGTGACACACACACCTTTAGGGGCAAACTCCTATATGCAAGCACCTTCAAAGTGGACTTTCCATTTTTCAGGCAAAACTTTTAAAACAAAAGTTGAGCTCACCCAAAAGTCCCCCCGTCTGTCCACCATTTTAGCCTTTTGGACATATCCCCCGTGACCTTGAGCTAAAATAACACCCACTGGCTCTTCTTTTTTATTTATTATTTTAGATGAAAAATATGAGTGTGACCATGTGTGAGTTCATAGTGCCCATTGTGTGCACAGGAGCCTCAAAGGCCAGAAAAGGTACTTGGATCCTCCCATAACTGGAGTTACAGATGACCAAGCGGCCATGTGGGTGCAGGCTCCTCTGCAGAGGCAGGCAGCAAGTGTTCTTAAAGCAAAGGTTTCTATAAGTCTTAACTCAAACTGGCCCCTGTGTCTAGAGCCCCTGTACCCTTGTTCTCTTGTCGTTCTTCTTGAACATGACTTTAAATTGAGGATCTGGGAAATGTTCTTCCAAACTGAGGAATTGATCAGGGAATAGGATCTAAAAAAAATGCTGTGGGTGTACATACAGGCCCTTTGCCCTTAGAAATCCCCAAAGCTTGCTTTGTTGGAAAAGAACATTGCTTTGGGGGAAGCCACTCCCAAGGTTCTCCTTACCTACAGGCAGTAAATCTTCCTCCATTCTTTTCTGTCATAGCTAAGCTTGTTTGACTTTGTATTCTTTAATACATGAACCTATTGTGTCTGGTTATACTGTCTGCAGCTTGTTGTCAGCCCATTGATAGAGATTCTGGATTTCTGCCCTCCAGAACCAGGAAGAAACATTTTTCTGTTGTTTTAAGCCACAAAGCTTGTGGTAAGTAACCACCCACTTGATACATGCATGCACCCAAAGATACTATTACAGGTACACATGATAGCATTTACATTAAAACGAACACAAACTGACACACTTAAATATTATGAAAGGAAGAAGTACACGATTTTAACCATAACAGTCCCCGTTGAAGGATTTCGATCCCGATGATTGGTGTAGTAATACATAAAAAAGGAGAAGTTATGAGACCAGCTGCACACTTACCACTGAAACCAGTCCATTCTGGTCTGTCAATGCACAACCCTCACCTGAGAGTTTTTCTTTGCTGTGAAAAGCAGTATAATATTGCACCTTACAAAGGAAACAAACCCTTATTTGCATCTCAACTCAAAGTTCAGAGACACACCTCCCTGAAAAAGAGTGTGGTTAAATGTCCAAAGTGATAAATGACTGCAGTTCTTCCACTGTGGGCCCCAAGGATAGCAACCAGCCTGGGGGAAGGGGGGGGAGGCCAGCATGCAACCCAGCTGGCAATCAATGTGGTCCCAAAAGGAAGCCAGCCCAAACCATACAAACAGACAGTGGCCCATGGGGGGTGAGGTCACCACAAGTGCTAGAACTTAGATAGCCACACTCCAGCCCCATCTTGCACAATGCTTATGCCTTCCCCAGCAATCCCAGGACCACATTCCCTGCAAGCGGTAAAAACAACTTCCCCCACACGGTCAACATGTTAATTTGCCGCTAAACACTATTAACAAAACAACTTACTTTTTCCAACTTTGAAATGGATGCATTAATAAAGAAGGCAAGAAGAGCCCGCCCTACTCACCAAACACTTGGTTTCCATTAGAGGTCAACCAAAGCAGTTATACTACCAATGGATGGATTTGAGACAAATTCCCTTGAGGGAGTTTGCTTTCATTTACCAGAAGACCCAAATCTCTAGCCTATCACTCCCACATTTAGGTAAAGATTCTTAGAAAATCCTGAGTGATTTCTATCGATGGGGTTGTTTAGAGACAGAGTCTTACTCTGTAGACCAGGCTGATCTCTTTTTTTTTTTTTTTTCTTTTCTCCAGACATTTCTGCAAGACCAGGCTGATCTCAAACTTTCCATCCTCCTGCCTCAGCCTTCAGAGTGCTGGGACTACAGGCCTGCAGTGCACCGTCTAGCCAAACCTCTCTTTGCTGATTTCTCAATAGCACTTAGACAGTAAGTAGCCTAAACTCCCCTGATATTCTTTCAAATATAAAGCAAGGAAACAGTGGATAGAGTGAAGACAGGACCCCAAATATGGGGGCTCAATGGGCCCACGTGGACAGGTAACTTCAACCCTGACCTGCAGAGTCTAGGAAAATAAGGTATGGGCTGCATGAGCCAAAGCTGCAGAATACAGGCAAGTAGAGATACTCTACCACCTAAGCCCAGATTCCTCTGGAAGATGGCCCAGATTTAGAGGACTTGAACTCCTGTGACTATTTCCTGACAGATTTTTCCAACCATCACATCACCAAAATGAAAATGTAACAGCTTGCAGCCATTTCAATATACTTAAGATGTAATAATGGAAAATGAGACGTTATTGATTGGAGAGGGAGAAGTAATCACAATGGTGTCATCAAGTCAGAGAAAGAAAGAAAATTAACAGATGAATTCTTCATGACTGAGAGATAGTCGCCACTCGCTACAGATGGCAGAGTTCTGTGGAGCCATCCCTAGATGAAACAAGATACACAGGAAATACAGGAGGCAGTCTTCAAAAGAATCCTCCACAGCCTTTCAGTCGTAAGGGAATTCCACTCTCCAGCGCATCCCACTGAAAATGATGTACTGCGTCCACTCTGTTTGCAATAATATATTCGGACGGTCAACTACCTTCCAATCATGTGTGAGCCATTTCCTTTTAACTGCCAACTAAACAGAGTGTGCAATGGATATCCAATTTAAAATGCAAAATTAAGCAGTATATTTTTAAGGGAGTGACTAACATTAAATGTGGACTGCCATGCCCTCAGGGAAAGAGAGTCACGTGTACCTTCATTAGGAAGGAATCCCCTCCCTCTTCTGACTAGGCACTGAAAGGACAGCAGGAATTAAGGTTTTAGAGATACCTGCAGAGACTCAGCAAAGATTTTTTTCTATACCTGTGCCCATTTGTACGTCTTCCTTAAAGAAATGTCTGTTTACATTCTTAACCCTTTTGAAGCACATTATCATCAAGGTTATTTTTGGTTTGGGTAAGTTTGCTACCAGTTTATATGGCTTCCTTAAATGTTTTCTAGGAAACAGCTTATCATATACACGAATTGCAAATATTTTCTCCAAATCCCTGGATCAACTTTTTGCTGTTTTCTTTGCTCTGCAGGCTTTTGGGTTAATGTCACTTCAAGGAAATGCAAATCTCGAGTGCGGTGAATTCTCACACCTGGTGGAATGACTACTATAAAAAATAAAATTGGGGGCTGGAGGGATGGCCTAGCGGTTAAGAGCGACGACCGCTCTTGCAGAGGACCCGGGTTTGATCCCCAGCACCCACATGGCAGCTGAGAACCATCTGTAATTCCAATTCCAGGAGAACTCCAGACCCAGGGGAATCCGACACCCTCTTCTGACCTCCGCCCCATTGCACAACACAGGTGCACAGACCTACATGTAGACAGTACATTCATACACATAAAAAAATAAATAAAATTTTAAAAAATTGTATTTTAGGAGCTGCTCAGCAGTTATGAGCCCTGGATGTTACTGCAGAGGACCAGGGTTCAATTGCCAGCACCCATGTGACAGCAAACAACCATCTGTAACTCCACTTCCAGGAAACCCGACACCCTCTTCTGACCTCTGCCTGCATTGCATGACACAGGTGCACTTACATGTATGCACGTATATAAAATAAGGGTTTATTTCATGCACATAAAATAAAGTAAAAATAGTTTTAAAATAAAATATTGAAAAATAAATAAATATTTAAAATTAAAAATATTTAGACCAAACCTTGTTGAGAATATGGAGTAAGTAGAACCACTGCATGCTCTTGGTGACAATGCAAAATGGTGGACCCACAAGGGAAAAGAAGACAGGAGTTTCTGCAAAAATTAGAGATAGAACTACCACGTGACACAGAAATCCAAACTTCTTGGGATTTACCCCAAAATGAAGATATGACCAGTCCCAAGATTACACAGCACTGTTCACAATAACCAAGATGTTCAAGCAGTCTAAATGTCCGCCATGAGTGAATAAAGAAAATATGTTTTGTGTGTGTGTACACAAACACAAAGTAGAAATACTCCACCTTTAAAAAGAAGAAATTCTGCAAAGTTCAATCACATGAGCACAATAAGACACTCTACTAAGTGAAAGGTAGAAACAGAAAGACAAAAAGAAAGGTCCTAACTTGCCTTATATGAAGGATCTAAAATATCCCCATGAGAGGAATCAGGGTAGAATGCTGGCTGCAGGCTCGGCAGGAGAAGGAACTGGGGGTTGCTGATCAACTCGGGCAAGCCTTTGCCTCAGG
This sequence comes from Rhizomys pruinosus, assembly GCA_009823505.1. Taxonomy (NCBI): domain Eukaryota; kingdom Metazoa; phylum Chordata; class Mammalia; order Rodentia; family Spalacidae; genus Rhizomys; species Rhizomys pruinosus. The sequence goes on along the minus strand of VZQC01009509.1, from coordinate 1,345,618 downwards.
AAGATGGAGGAGTTCTGCAAGCCTGCTGGGGCATGGCACCCACGGCTCTCCGCACCTACAGCTAACGGTAGCTAAGCAGCACATCACTGATGGTCTGAGGGGATACAGCATCACTGATGGCTCCTTGCATCTTGTGACAACAGGAAGCAGACTAGAACAGGCTGAACTGTAAGATCTCAAGACCAGGCCCCAGGGCTCACTTCCTCCAGCAAGGAACCACCTTCTAAAAGTTCTACAACCTCCCAAAATACTGCCACCATGTCCCCTGGACAGCACATCAAGGCCTTCTGAACCCTACACACATGCTTGGAGAGCGTGCACTAAATGGGGCACCTTGTGTGGAACCAAGGAACACATCTGAGAGGAGTCAAAGTGGGCTTGGGCAGGTCAAGCACTAATTTCACATCAATAAAATCCTTCTCAAAGTTTTTCTAAGTCACTAGTAAAATAAGGAATATAAAGTACCCTCAAAGAATGGCCAAAAATAATGTCAGTCACACATTTACTTCTTTTTATTTTTTAGAAATTTATTACTTTTATTGTTTGTGTATGTATATTGCCTGCATGTATAAGAGCGCCTTTAAGCCAGGCATGGTCGCACACGCCTTTAATCCTAGCACTTGGAGGCAGAGGCAGGCGGATCTTTGTGAGTTCAAGGCCAGCCTGGTCTACAGAGTTCCAGGACAGCTGGGGCTATAGGGAGACCCTGTCTCGAAAAGAAAAAAAAAAAAAGCGCTTTTGTTGTGCAATGCCTGTGGAGGTCAGAAGAGGGCATTGGATCCCCTGGAACTGGAGTTACTGATGGGTGTTAGCCACCATGTGGGTGCTGGGAATCGAACCCTAGTCCTCTCCAAGAGCAGCCTGTGCTCTTAGCCACTGAGCCATCTCTCCAGCCCCTACAAATGCATTTCTTATCCTGAGTTTACTTCTCTGAGTACTGAGTAAACCCCAGGAAGGACAGGGAGCCATGGTACTTGTTCCCATATTCCCCAAACCCAGAAGACAAACTGACACTCTTGGGCTTCTGTTAATGTCTGCTGAACTGAACTGTTAATGTTTCCCAAACGTCCCTACTACCTCCATGTTCCCACAAGGTGCTAGCAATGTACTCTAACACTCACTGTTAAGCAAATTTGTCTCAGCTGGAACAAGTCAAAACTGAAACAGAACGTGACTTCCTATGCTCTCTGAGAGAGAGAGAGAGAGAGAGAGAGAGAGAGAGAGAGAGAGAGAGAGAGAGAGAGAGAGAGAAACAATGATCTGGGAAGACAGACCAAGTTTACTGGTGCCAATGTCAATACAGTCAAATTTAGTGTGCAAAATTATAGGCTGTGATATTTTGAAAATACAGAAAAAGGTTTCCGGTGCCAACGGGTGGTTTTAGCCCAGGTGGGGGCGGAACTCGGCTCAGAAGCGCTTTTCCATCTTCGTCTAACCTAGATATAGGCAGTGCTGACCTTCCAGTCCCCCTGCTGCAGTTCCTCTTTGCCAGCAGTTTCCAAGGGCACTTTGAAAACTCCTTTAAATACACAGGGAAGTATGAACTGAAAACAGACTCCAGGACGTTTTCTGGTGGTAAGCTTCACTCTGGAAAGGCGAGCATCCTTTGGCAAATTGCTGCAGACAGTGCAGAAAAAAAACACTAAGTCTTCTCTAATACCCCTTTAATGGCCACACATAGAAAATACACCCCCAAAATGTGCCCTCAACCATCCATTCAACCACTAGGCATTCATCACCTGCTATAGGTCAAAGTGCTGTTAGGAAACGGGACCCTGCATACATAAAACTGCCATGTCCTCACCTCAGCTTTTCACCCCTGCCCTATTCCATCTCCAACACAGACGCTCCTTCCTTCAATGGACCCTCCATCGCTCACAAATCTGGCTTTTCAAATTAGTCTCTGGAATGTGTGGTTTGCCAGAGGACAAAAGACTCCTTTCAGTTCACTGAAACCAAGTCTGGAATTTGAAGGAGACGCTTACTTCTGGGGCTTTGCATGTAAGGAGACAAACTCCCAGGGTGGCCCTCCACTGATGGTCACATACATCCCTGCTGTTCAGGCCAAGAGGGGCAGGTCCACCTTGCCTGCCTGGGAACCATCCCTGTTTTCCAGTGGGGGGGACTTAAAGGACCTTGGAAGTTCAGAATGGGAAGAGAAGGGAGGGTGGTCCCATAGTTTTCCTTCACTTATAACTTTCAAGTGTCTGCACTATTCATTCAGCACCCTGTGCTTCTGCGATGCAAAGCACTTTCTCAAGAAGTTGGAGACTCACAGGCTGTAGTCCATTTCCTGACATAACTCATACATGTCTGCAGGAATTGCAGTACCTCTTTCACTGACCTGGTTGTTCCATGTTGCTCTTTTTTGTTTGTTTGTTTGTTTGTTTGTTTTGAGACAGTGTCTCCCTGTAGCCCCAGCTGGCCTGGAACTCACTATGTAGACCAGGCTGGCCTCAATCTCACAGAGATCCGCCTGCCTCTGCCTTCAGAGAGCTGGGATTAAAGGCGGGCACCACCATACTTGCCTGCCATGCTACTTTCTTAAAGGTGAACAAGGTCAGAAATGCTCATTTACCACACCACCCTCCAGTTCTGGGTCACTGACCTCCTGGAAACCCCCTAGATGCTACTGAGAACTGCAGAGTAGGACATTGTCTTCCTCGAGAGACCACCACACAAACAGACCCACACCCCACCGTGGCCACGCCCAGCTAGGCATGCCTATTCTCATTCTAGGCTCTCTATCGCATCACAGGCTCCTGGCTGCCATTCACACAGTATTCCTCAAAAGACTTCCCTGTCCAATAGAGGAAAGAGCTGCCCCCTGCATTTATGAACCAAGCAAAGCGGAGTCTAACGTGGCACTGCGGCCATCAGGCGTGAAGGGGGAGATGGTAGGGGACATGGCAACTTGGAGTCGACAGGAAACCCTGCCCAGAAAATGAATGTTTTCTGTGACAATCAAACACTTATATTCTCTTTCCGACTTCCTCCACTTCTCTTGCCAAAGGGGCTCAGCCTCCTAAGAGGCCTTTGACGAAACAGACCTCCTGCTGTTTCTAGTCGGCAGTTGTAACACAAAAACCCTATGGATCATCATGGACCCTGATAAAACACAGGCCCAAGGCTGACAGCACATGCCAAATTTTTTATCTTAGTATAAAAGCAAGCATGTACAGAGTTTCTGATACCTCAGAATAAGAACTGTAACAAACAGGATAGTATGCAAGTAGCAAACGTACCACATTATATTTCCACAAATTATAAACTCCCTTGCTAATCATAGAAACAACCAGATATAGAGGTGCATGTCTGTTGTCCCAGCACTCGAGGGGCTGAGGCAGGAGAATTGCTAGGAGTTCAAGGCCAGCTTAGGATACATAGTGAATCATTCCAGGACAGACTGCACTACAGCATAAGACCCTGTCTCAAAAGACAAATAGAAGGAGGTAAAGAGGGAGGGAAGGGAGAGAGGGAAAAAAAAAAAACAGAGAGGGAGGGAAGAAGGGAAAGAGGGAAGGAGGGAGGAAACAAAGCAACTTGAAAGACAGAGTCAGGCAGATCTCAGTGAGTTCTAGGCCAAGCTGGAATACACAGATTCTGTGTCAAAAATACATAAATAGGGTCTGGAGAGATGGCTCAGTGGTGAAGAGCACTGGCTGCTCTTGCAGAGGACCCAGGTTCAATTCCAGCACCCACATGATGACTAACCACCATCCATAACTCCAGTTCCCGGGATCCAACACCTTCTTCTAACCTTCACGAGCAATGCAGGACACTGGTACACTTACACACATGCAGGCATTACAGTCATATACATAAAATAAAAGTAACAATAAAGGCCTGGAGAGATGGCCTAGTGGTTAAGAGCGCCGACTGCTCTTACAGAGGACCCAGGTTCGATCCCCAGCACCCACATGGCGGCCGAGAACCGTCTGAAACTCCAGTTCCAGGAGAACTCCAGTTCCAGGGGAATCTGACACCCTCTTCTGACCTCCGCGGCATTGCACGACACGGGTGCACAGACCTACATGCAGACAGTACATTCATACACATAGAGAAATAAATAAAATTAAAAATTAAAAAATAATTTTAAAAAACAATAAAATATTTTAAATTACATATATATATGGATACAATTAGGCTGGAGAGACAGCTCAGCAGATAACAGCATTGACTGCTCTTGCAGAGGACCTGGGTTCTATTCCCAACACCTACATGGTGGTTAACAACTGTCTATAATTCCAGTTCCAAGGAATCCAACGTCATCTTCTGGCCTCGGCAGGTATTGTACACATGCAGTGTGCTTACATACATGCTCGTAAGATAAAGAATAACGTTAAAAATAAAAGTATAATAAAATATAAAAAAAAAATCATCAAAATAACTCACAAGGTGGGAACAGGCAGGGCTCATGAGCTCAAGGTCAGCCCAGTCTACGTAATGAGTTCCAGACCAGCCAGGAATACATAGTGAGTGCCTGTCTCAAAAAAAATAAAAATGGAAAAAGAATTTTTAATAAAATAAAATAAAAACGGGCTTGAGAGATGGCTGATTGGTGAAGAGCACTAGCTGCTGACAAGGGTTCAGTTCCCAGCACCCACATGGCAGCTAACAATGATCTGTAACTCCAGTTCCAGGAGAATCCTACACTCTCTTCTGACCTCCATGGGCTCTGCATAACGCGGATGGACTTACACACACGCAGGCAATCCAGCAATACACATAAAGTAAAAACAACAAATTCTAAAATAAAATAAACAAAATAATAATAGTGCTAACATTATATACAGTCCTTAAAGCTTCAAAATTCCAGTAATGTCAATATCAAATGCAACCATTATTGTATAATCTCCACCCTTTCTGTGGAAATTTGGGTTGCTTATTCTACCAATATACTTATCTGATACATGCTATCTTAGTCTTGAGTGGAGCATGGTCTCACAAAGATTATAATTCTAATGCTCAGGAAGATTACTGTGAGCTTAAGTCCAGCCTGCTATATTTAGCAAGTTCCAGCTCAGTAGGGGTTAAAGAATAGGACTCTGACTCAAAAACCAAAAGAGTGAATGAATTAATAAATAAATAAAAACTAAATTAAAATTTTTAACTAAATTATAAAAAAATTTTAAAGAGGAAAAAATTGACCTCATTTTCCAAACTTATACCTGTCAATGTGAGGTCACAATTGAAGAGCAAAATTAAACACTGAGAGAAAGGTTACTTCAGAATTACTTCTGTGGCATTTTGGGAGCAGAGCAGATGTGGTCCTACAAGGTGCACTGAGCACCCTGGGAAGGACGGCTTCCGTCCACCTTCACCCTGCACCTCAGGAAAGACCCTTGCTACCCGTCTGTATCCCCTTTTCACTTTTCTCCACTAGCATCTCAGCTAACTCTCACAGAGCAATTGCAGTCTGCTGATGGGAATGATTTCATCCACACTAAGTCGATTTTCATCCCCAGTCACAGTCTTCCTTCATCCACAACTACCCATATATTAGTCTTTCATTATAAAATAATGCCCTGCTTTCAGATTCCCTCTCTATTTTGGTACATCCTTTTAAAGTAAAAGGCATGCCATTAAAATACATTTGTTCCATTGAGTCAGATTTTCAGACTCATTATGATGTTCTCTGTTGACACAATAGCTCCTTCAGACACACAACAATCTGTCATAAAAGACCCATACTTGGATGGGTGACAAAAGTGTTTTTGCAAAAGCTGGCTTCTCAATGCAGTTGCTGTCAGACATACATTAATATCGTCCTAGTTAAAGAGTATTTATTCTAGAAAGTGCAGGCCATTTAAATAGAAAATGACTTCATGAGCTATTTCTGCAAGTTCAGTTACTTCTGAGAAGACAGTGTTTTTAGATAGTCTGTAATGTGCACATAGAGGAACCAGTAGAAGGCCGTGGCCTGAAGCTCTCAACCAGAAAGATGTGCCCTGCTCAGTATACCTTCTGTGGCTTGGAGTAAATCATTCATGTTTCTATTCTTTATCATTATCAATAAGCATATAGGGAGGGGAAAACAGATGGTTCAGTCACTAAAGTGTTCCTTGTACAACATGTTTGATCCCCAGAAACCTTATATAAAAATCCAGGCTCAGAGCTGGTATCCCAGAGCTCTGGGAGTAGAGACAGACAGATTCCTTTGGCTTGCTGGACAGTTTAGATGAATCAGTGAGCCCCAGAGGCCAGTGGGAGACCCTATCTCAAAAAACAAATGGGGGAGGCTGGAGAGATGGCTCAGCGGTTAAGAGCGCTGACTGCTCTTGCAGAGGACCCAGGTTGGATTCCCAGCACCCACATGGTGTTTAAGAACTCCAGTTCCAGGGGAATCCAATGCCCTCTTCTGACCTCCCCATCATTGCACGACACGGGTGCACCAACCTACATGCAGACAGTACACTCATACACATAAAAAAAATAAAAATAGGGGCTGGAGAGATGGCCTAGTGGTTAAGAGTGCCGACGGCTCTTACAGAGGACCCGGGTTCGATCCCCAGCACCCACATGGCAGCCGAGAACCATCTGAAACTCCAATTTCAGGAGAACTCCAGTTCCAGGGGAATCCGAGACCCTCTTCTGACCTCCGCGGCATTGCACGACACGGGTGCGCAAACTTGCATGCAGACAGTACATTCATACACAAACGGAAATTTAAAAAAAATTAAAATTAAAAAAAAAAGAAAATAAAAATAAAAATAAACCAAATGGGGCCTAGAGAGATGGCGCACAGGTTGAGAGCACTTCCTACTCTTGTAAGGAACCAGGGTTAGTTCCCTGGCACCACATGAAAGTTAACAACAGTCCATATCTCCAGTTCCAGGAGACAGGAGGCCCTCTTCTGGCCTCTGTGAGCAATGCACTCACATGCATATAAGCAAACACTCATACTCATAAAATAAAAATAAATAAAAATATTTCTTAAAAAACAAGTAGACACCTCCTTAGGATCTTCAACCTAAGTTTACCTCTACCCTACACATGTATATACAGCCTGTACACATTCATCACCATACACACAAATGCATAACATACACATATACACACATACACACACACACGCACACACACACACACACATAAATAAGCATTTAGGTTTTCAAAATGTGTTTCAAATTTCATGTCAGATTTAAATGAACTAATTTCTGGTTTCAGTAGCAAGGAACCAGCATGTGTGGAAATGTTACCAAGTTCAAAATATTAAAATTGGGTCATTTGTTATAAAAATCAACCTTAAAATAAAAATGTGCTGTCTTCCTCAGAAGTGATAAAATGAGCATCCGAGCATCCAAAATAGAAGGGTGACAGATCTTTAGAGTGAGGTCATCTTTATTCCTAATCGTGCCTGAGACAACGAGCTCTGGAGCCAATATTCTGAAACCTAAAATGCCAAATTCAGTCTATGCCAGGTAAACAGAAAGAGGAACAGACGACAAAATGCATTTCAAAGTTTCATTTCAATAACATTTCAATTGCTACGAGAGCATTTTTTTCCTTTATTTAATTGTATTTGTGTGCATGTATGTGGATGTGTATGCATGTGTTTGTTGCTGGGGATGGAACCTGGGGTCTTGGTCTATACCAAGCACATTGCTGCTGAGCTACGTACCCAGGCCTACCTATGATACCATTTCAAGCCAAATCTCTCTCTCTCTCTCTCTCTCTCTCTCTCTCTCTCTCTCACACACACACACACACACACACATTATGACTCAAGCATTTCGATTCAGAGATACAGAGTAAGAAAGAATCAGCCAGTTAAAGGGATATAGCAGCTAGAATTTCTGGTTCTCTGTGCCAGGTTCAGAGAGCTCCACTTTATAGAATTCTGTCTTCCTTCTCAAAGGAAGTGCTCAGAAACGCTCTTAAAAATGAATGCGACAACAACAACAGAAAAGACTGCATCAAAGAACTGACTGAAACAGTGAACTTCTGCTCAAAACAGTCAACTTCCCCATGGACAATATTGAGAAAGACTAAGAGATGAAAAGCATGTTTGGCAGAATGCATGAGCTCTGGCGGGGTGGGGGAATGGGCGGGAACACGGGTCTAGATTTGTTAAAATGGTTCTTTTTTAGACCGGGTCTCCCTGGAGCCCCAGCTGTCCTGGAACCTCACTCTGTCGACAGCTGGCCTGAACCTCACAGAGATCTGGCCGCCTCTGCCTCCCAAGTGCTAGGATTAAAGGGTGCACCACCACGCATGGCTAGATCCGTTTTCTACCTTAAGCTGGTGCTACTCCAGCGTCTTCGGGGGGGGGCCCTGCCGGGGGGTCATCCTGGACTAAGATGCAACTGGGGCGGACTCGATCCACACGACTTGCTTTTGGAAACTTGTACAGTGTATCTTAGAGATTGTCCTTCCCATACTGGTTAACACAGACCTTTCTTATTAGTCTGTCCCAGGGTGGGTCCTTCCTATGCTGTTTTTAGTTCCTAAATCTATGAGCAGTGGTTTTGCTGGCAGGCAGCAGTGACCGGTGAAAGGGGAAGGGATACACACTGGTTGGCAGCCTTTGTTCCATCTCCAAGTAGGGACTGAATCTTTCCATAATGTTTTCCTGGCCCAGTTCAATGGCTTTCTTGCTGTGTAAACAAAACCTCACTTTCTTCATGCCTCCAGCTCAGCTCTGCTGCTGTTGGAACAGTTTAAAGTCCTCACCAGCTGTTTGGCTTTCCTCTCATCTTCGAGGGCTTTTTTTAGGCACACCTTTCCAAAATGGCCACAGTGATCAAAGTATGACTTTTCCTACCACAATGACTGTCCTTCATTTTTTTTTTTTTTTAACCATTTATTTTTAAAGGCACAAACACTCAGTTAAATACAAATCCAAAGACTGTGGGCAAATCAGCGACTCGGTGTCACCTGTGTCCTCTCTCCCCCAGGACAGTCACCCAGTGGTCTTGATCCTCACCAAGAGGGAAAGGAAGGGAGGAAAAACGGCTCTGATGCTCTCTAATACACATCCTTCTTATCAGCAATGTAATCTACAATTTCTTGTGGGCACATTAACTTCTCTGCATCTATATCAGGAATTTCAAACCCAAATTCGTCTTCCATGGCCATAATAATCTCCACTTGGTCCAAACTATCTAAGCCCAGGTCCTTCATAAAATGTGAATCTACTGAGAGCTTTTCTGGATCAATTTTGTCATAGAGTTTCAAGACATACAGAACTCTGTCCTTGATTCCCTCTAATGTCAAAGGGGGGGCATCACTATATTGGCGGTACAAATGTGTGACTCTCCCTGGCACCCAGAGTGCACTGCGTTGCAGCCTCTGGACTGCCCATTCAAACCACCAGCCAAAATAAGTTGTTACTTGGTCATGGTCGGCAAAGCAACTGATGCAGGTGTGTGTGTGATGGTCACTGTGGCAGGAAGCAGGGAAGTCGGGTGGGTTATAGACCTCAAGCTCCATCCTCCAGTTAGACCCCACCTCCCCAAGTCTTCACAGCCTTCCAAAAAAGCACCCCTGCCTGGGACCAAGTGCTTAAGGGCATAAGCCTGTGAGGACTATTTCACATGCTAACTATGCATCATCTCCTGGGTTCATGTGGCTTTTAGGTGAGTTAGCGTCTACAAGACATCATCAAACAGGCCAGATGCATAGATGGGCTTTATTTTGTTGTTACTGCTCATTTTTCTATCCATTTCCAAGAAAAACTTCTCAAATAGTTGGCGGACATTATGGACGATGGCCTTCCACGTGTCCTCACCCTCCGTGATGGTCTGTCCAAGCAGTCTGGCTCTGAGTTCCACCCTCCTCTTTGTTTTTTTTTTTTTTAATGTTTTTCTAAATTTTATTTATTTTTCGTAAGTGTATGAGTTTGTACTGTTTGCACGGTAGGTTTGTGCAACCCGTGTCCCGCTTTTTGCAATCCGCGGGAGGTCAGAAAGAGGGTCTAGGATTTCCCCTGGAACATTATTGATGTTTCTCTGGTAATTTGGCGTCTAAAGACCGTTTTTGTTCTCCAGCTTTCCACTTTGTCACCCCTTCCAAGTGGGTGCTGTGGGATTTTTCTCACCAAACGCGGCTTCTCATCTGCACAAGTTATCGTGGCTCGGCGATATTAAACCCGCTTAGGTCATCTCTCTCAGCACCCCCTGCCGTACTTCTTTTTTGAAAGTTTGTGATTCATCCTCAACTGAGGCCCTTCTTTGCTTCATTGAAACCTCTCTTCTTTGGATTAACCCCCCGGATTCACCATTTTTGCACAGTTGACTGAGTTTCCCCCTTTCCCCTTTGCCGTCTCAGCATTTTTTTTCCCTCCCCCGGTTCTCTCCTGTTCTGCTCCTTTTTCTGGCGCTTTGTCGTCCCCTCTCCTTTTCCTCTTCCCCAGCCTGCCCTTACCTTCTTACTTTTTCTTAATTTTTTTATTGTGAACACAAACACTTCCACAACAAGAAAAGTCACCTCACTCCACATTGTATTTTAGCAGCGCGCATACCTAGCCAAGATCGTGCTAGACCAACAAAACAATTTTTTTTAGGGGCCAACACGCTGCAAATTTTACATCTAGCTTCCCCCCAAGAGTAGCAGGCTCAATGGACCTAAATGGTCGACAGATTCCAAAGTCTGACAAAAGTTGACAACTGGGTGGCCTGGCATAATTCAGTAGTGTAGAAGGTAATGGTTACAAGGAAAGAAACCACCAGTGCCAATTTACAGCCGACGAAAAGCCACCGTTTTTCTGTTTTTGAAACCGTACTTCTTTCTAGTGACTTTGTCAATTATGCTCATTTGCTCCTCTTTTTTTTTTTTTTTTTTATTGTTTTATGTATTTTATTCAACTCTGTGTTTTCACATTTTTCATTCACTTTTTTTTTTTTTTCATGCCAGGGTCTCCCTGTTATTCACCTCTGATTCGTCGGATACTCACTCTGTAGACAAAGTCTGGCCCCTTGACACTCACAGCGATTTTTACGACCTCCGTTTTCTCCCTGCAACCCTCCTCCCAGTGCTAGGGATCAAACTTAGATTTCTTCTGGTGGGGGTCCTTCGGGCCACCATGCCTGGACCATTCATGTTTTAAAGTATTTTTACTATGAACTTGCTAAATTTAAATAGTTTCTGTTGTGAACCGTTTTATGGATACCAGCCCGGAGACAATTGAATACCCAATTATATACCCTTAAATGTTCTTGACAAACTCAATGCTAGCCATGTTTTTGTTTCTTATTCTTTTTAAATTTTTTATTATTTTTTTATGTGTATGAATGTTGTACTCGTATGCATGTAGGTTTGTGTACCAGTGTAGTGCAGACGAGTGTGTTGGATTTTCCCCTGGAACTGGAGTTTCGTTATTAAGACAGTTCTTAGCCGTCTTTGGTCCTGATAGAGGATCCTAAAGGGGTTCTTTCCTGCATAGAGCCAGTCGTTTTTGTTTTTGTTTGTGTTTGTGCTCTAGCGATTTAGGCCATCTCTCCTAGTCTCTTTCGTTTTGTTTTATTACACTCCTTCTGTTCATCACTGTAAATCTTAGCATTTTCCCCTTAGTGAGGGATAATTCAGGGAAACCAAGAGAAAAGAGGATAAGTTTGTCAATCGTTCCTCGGTTCATTTTAGCTGTTTGTCTTTTTCTATTTTTTTTCCCCCTCTTGCAATGTGGTCTTCACATAAGAGATTATATCTATATATATATTAACTTTAATGTGTCCATCGACCGCCGGTACTGCACCTCTTTGCATGTATGTACGTTGCACCTTTGTTTCCTGCAATGCCCCAGATTGATGAGGAATTTTTTCCCCCGAGGACGTCATATCCCCCCTGGTAACCTGTAGTATCAATTAGATGGTTGCTACTGCAATGTGGGTTCCGTGTGTTGGCACTTGAACCTGGGTTTCTTCTGCTAAGAACAGCACCACTGCTATTAACCACTGTATGCCATGTTCTCTAGCTCCTGGCCTCTTAGTCTTGAAGAAATGATTTTGGGTTCTTTTTTTTTATAAGTTGATTCCTCTTTTGGGTGGATTGCCGAAGCATCTTCCTGGAGAAAAGCAAAGACGTTCAGCTTTGTTTTTCTGATGAACTGTTTAGCGTATCTCAGGGTTGTGTTTTCAGCCCGTCATCTTCTGGTTCACACCTTGTTACAGTCACAGTGTGGCACGATACACTGTTCACTTACTATTTCTTCTACTCAACCTGCTTCAGCCTGTAGCTCAGTTATAGCCGTTGTTGCTGTATTGGTGAGTTCATTTTACCATCTTCAGAATGTAAAAACTCCTTTTCCATACACACCCTGGTGACTACTTTGTGTACTTTTATCTCCTATTTAATGAAAATTGACTTTTAAGAGCGTGAATTCTTAATCTAGATCCTTTACCCCTTTCTTAACCTGGCTCACTCAGCAGGAATGGTTTTTTATCTGATTAATAAAAGCGATAACATGACCTGCTTTAGTAATGTAGGTGATCCTCTTTTAGTTAGGTGATTTTACATGTAAAATATTGAATGGCTGGCAAAGTATTGTCCATCTCAAAAGAGTGGTGGCCTGAATTTTATAACCATGTCACTTAGGACTACAAAAAGTAGTGAAGGATGCAGTGGGACAGTTGGTAGAATATGTTGTGTGTTTGTTGTTAGAACATCTGAGTTTCTTTACCCATGCCGAATCATAGTAGTACTCCACTTCCCCCTTTTTTTTCAATTATGCAAAGTACCTTTTAGCCTTTTCCTTTCTTTTAGTACCTAGGCATGAGGTAGACCTAGCCGAGCCTTTAAGAAGTTTTGGTGTGAGACAAGAGCTAGCGATTTGGTGCGTGGGTGTGGTTTATACTATGAGAGAGACTAAGATATATATCATACTATATCATATCACATCCCTTGATAATACTATCCTTTTTTTAGCGTTTTTTTTTTTTTTTTTTTTTTTTTTTTTTATTTTATTTTGTTTATATATTTATTATTTGAATCTAGACCCGTGTCCCACCTTCCCTTTATTTTTTTTTTATTTTTATTTATTTTATTTGCTTATGCTTTCTGCCAAACATGTCTTTCGTCTCTTTTTCTCAGTCACTTTCTCCAACCTCTCGATGTCGACAAGTGAACCTTATCTCTCCGTTTCTTATGCCCAAGACAGTCTACACTACCCTATTATACTTTTAACAGCTTATTATATCATAGTACACACACACCCTACACTACAATCAACACACAATTTTCATTATTAACTCCCCCATGTCCATCCCACAAATCTCAATTTAGAGTACAATGATGGTTCCTAGGCAGTTGGGAGACAACACACAATTCCGTCGTAATCTGGACCCTGGGGGCGCCTGGTGAGAAGGGAGGCCCGGAGAAGGCCCCAGCACGCTGCGGGGCACTGTTTGCGGTTGAGGGGTTGGGCCAGGTGATAGCAGCCTCAGGCAAGTTTTGTGGGAGCAGCCATGCGAACGTGGTCAGAATTATGTCTTTGCCTTACCGGCGCTTGTACAGGCTGTTCCCACGCCTTAGTGTTTCTGTCAACGCCTCTTCCTCCGTTCTTCTTCTTTCTTTTGGTTTTTTTTCACTGCTTCTCCTCCTTATGCAAATGTGAAGCTTGGGTTGTATGTTTGTATTGTTGTGTTGTATTTTGTTTATTCTGCGTGTTGTTTTTGCGCGGATATACTAGTACAATTATTTATTTCCGAATGTTCCATGTCCTTCTAGCAGGGTTTTCACCTGTTTATTTTATAAACTTATGTGTTAGCCGTTGATGAAGCTGTGTGAAAACGACGGGGCCAGTCTGAGTAACTGGGATAAGAACCGGGACTTTAATGAAACCATTCCCAACCCAAATAGGGACATTCAGTGAGGCATTTGTTGTGGTGTCGCATCTTACGAAAACACTATCACACACCCACCACATCAAACAACAAGTATTTTACCAATTATGCCTGTGGAACGCCTCTATCTCCTTTTTTTCCTGGCGCTGCAATCCAAACAACACACTGCTGTCCCAACTGCTTGATGTTAGTTCGCCAGGGTGCTATGGTATTTCTAAGCTCTAGGGCACTTATAACGTGGGTCAACGGCAAGCTCACCTCAGACCAAAAGTTTAGGATGCAGCCACTCTTACCTACGTACTCCACTCTTGATTTACTGAGACACTATCTACGTCTATTAGAGAAAGCAATCAACGTCTTAATATTTTAACAATTTTATATTCTCGGGCCAAGTATATATTAATGTAATTTGATCCCAATACAGCAGTCTTAAGTGCATTGTGATTTCTTCTAATAGGTTATTTGTATTTTCTTATATTTAAACTATCCTCCTCCCCCTAATATATCTATTTTTCGTTCTTGGTCTCTAATTTATCCAATTCTAGTATTGTTTGGTTTTCCTATTGATGTTTCAGTGTGTGGGTTTTTTGTTTGGTGCCAAGGGTTGAAAACCAGGGGCCTTCACGCTCTAGGCGGCATTTTATGCCCACATGACCCAATGAGTTATATTCTCCAAGTCACAAGCCTTACAGGTATTCTTTATTTTTGTATGATTTCGGGGTCTCACTTATAGTTTCCTCCAGTCTTGCCTTCGAGCCTCACGTGCCTAGGCAGCTCTTTTGAACCCTCCTTATCCTCTTGTCCTCCCGTTCTCCCGGAGCAGTTGGCCTATAAAAGTACGCTGTCGTCACCGGCCGAGCTTGGTTATTTCACATGTCACCAGGGATCTTTTTTAACATAACTACTTTGCCAGTCTCACACGATTTGTATTCTATATTTCTGGGGCACTGGATGTCACAAGCTAGAGACATATGCTTGGGTTTGGTACAGAGATGCCACATAATGCTCCTTGTCCATGATCCTATGGAGGACCTGGGCCGCTGATCCCCTAGTCACTCCACCTATGGCTGGCTGTTCTGAGAAACTGTAGATTTTACTTTACCCTAGTTCCAGGGGGATGGGAATCCGACACCCTCTTCTGACGCCGGGGCATGGGCAACACGGTGTTTGCAACCAAAGAACCGACACTGGCATGACAAGAATCACACTTTTCCTACAATTTTTCTCACTAAAATTCATCAAAAATTGAAAGAAGTTTTGTTAATAAAATAAATTTTTGACTTGTAAGTTTTTATTTCTCCTTTGTATTTCNAAAAAAAAAAAAAAAGAAAAGAAAAAAGATCTAGGTGGGGAGAGTATCCGAAGTACAGTCAGAGTTACTGTTTTGTGGGTTTCCACTTGTCTGGGAATTCAATCCCAGGGCATCCAGCATCCTGGGAGAGTGTTCCAACACTGAGCTATCCTGAGCTGTCCTGCAGCCACTAGGTATGTAAAGAAAGGTGTGATACAAACAGAAGAGAAACTGCCATCCTCGCCATCATCACCTGCATCACTAGGTGACACACACACCTTTAGGGGCAAACTCCTATATGCAAGCACCTTCAAAGTGGACTTTCCATTTTTCAGGCAAAACTTTTAAAACAAAAGTTGAGCTCACCCAAAAGTCCCCCCGTTTGTCCACCATTTTAGCCTTTTGGACATATCCCCCGTGACCTTGAGCTAAAATAACACCCACTGGCTCTTCTTTTTTATTTATTATTTTATGAAAATATGAGTGTACCTGTGTGAGTTCATGTGCCCATTTGTGCACAGGAGCCCTCAAAGGCCAGAAAAGTGTACTGGATCCTCCAGAACTGGAGTTACAGATGACCAAGCGGCCATGTGGGTGCAGGCTCCTCTGCAGAGGCAGGCAGCAAGTGTTCTTAACCACTGGCCCATGTGTCTAGCCCCTGTCTTTCTTTCTTGAACTATGACTTTAAATTGAGGATGCTGGGAAATGTTCTTCCCAACTGAGGATGCTCAGGAATAGGATCTAAAAATGCTGTGTGTACATACAGGCTTCCCTAAGAAAATCCCCAAGCTTGCTTTGTTGGAAAAGAACATTGCTTTGGGGGAAGCCACTCCCAAGGTTCTCCTTACCTACAGGCAGTAAATCTTCCTCCATTCTTTTCTGTCATAGCTAAGCTTGTTTGACTTTGTATTCTTTAATACATGAACCTATTGTGTCTGGTTATACTGTCTGCAGCTTGTTGTCAGCCCATTGATAGAGATTCTGGATTTCTGCCCTCCAGAACCAGGAAGAAACATTTTTCTGTTGTTTTAAGCTTCCGTGTGTAGTACCGTGATACATGCACCCAAAGATACTATTACAGGTACACATGATAGCATTTACATTAAAACAAACACAAACTGACACACTTAAATATTATGAAGGAAAAGGAAAAGATTGACAGAACAGTCTTGAAGGATGTAGAGCCAGAGGAGTGGGGGGAATAAGAAAAAGGAGAAGTTATGAGACCAGCTGCACACTTACCACTGAAACCAGTCCATTCTGGTCTGTCAATGCACAACCCTCACCTGAGAGTTTTTCTTTGCTGTGAAAAGCAGTATAATATTGCACCTTACAAAGGAAACAAACCCTTATTTGCATCTCAACTCAAAGTTCAGAGACACACCTCCCTGAAAAAGAGTGTGGTTAAATGTCCAAAGTGATAAATGACTGCAGTTCTTCCACTGTGGCCCCAAGATAGCAGCCAGCTGGGGAAGGGGGGGAGCACGCAGTGCACCCAGCTGCCAATCAATGTCCCAAAGCCCAAACCATCACACAGACAGTGGCCCCATGGGGGGCTGAGTCACCACCAAGTGCTAGACTAGATTTAGCCACACTCCAGCCTCCTCTTGCACAATGCTTCCCCAAGCACTCCCAGGCCACATTCCTGCAGCTTACAACACCTTCCCTCAACTGTTAATTGCCCTACACTATTAACACTACTTTTTCCAACCTTGAAATGCATTAATAGAAGAAGGCAAGAGCCTCTCCTCACCAAACACTGGTTTCCATTAGAGGTCAACCAAAGCAGTTATACTACCAATGGATGGATTTGAGACAAATTCCCTTGAGGGAGTTTGCTTTCATTTACCAGAAGACCCAAATCTCTAGCCTATCACTCCCACATTTAGGTAAAGATTCTTAGAAAATCCTGAGTGATTTCTATCGATGGGGTTGTTTAGAGACAGAGTCTTACTCTGTAGACCAGGCTGATCTCTTTTTTTTTTTTTTTTTTTCTTTCTTTTCTCCAGACATTTCTGCAAGACCAGGCTGATCTCAAACTTTCCATCCTCCTGCCTCAGCCTTCAGAGTGCTGGGACTACAGGCCTGCAGTGCACCATCTAGCCAAACCTCTCTTTGCTGATTTCTCAATAGCACTTAGACAGTAAGTAGCCTAAACTCCCCTGATATTCTTTCAAATATAAAGCAAGGAAACAGTGGATAGAGTGAAGACAGGACCCCAAATATGGGGGCTCAATGGGCCCACGTGGACAGGTAACTTCAACCCTGACCTGCAGAGTCTAGGAAAATAAGGTATGGGCT
The DNA here is from genome assembly GCA_009823505.1 of Rhizomys pruinosus. NCBI lineage: Eukaryota > Metazoa > Chordata > Mammalia > Rodentia > Spalacidae > Rhizomys > Rhizomys pruinosus. The sequence continues at coordinate 1,328,245 of VZQC01009509.1, read as the reverse complement.
GCATGAGCCAAAGCTGCAGAATACAGGCAAGTAGAGATACTCTACCACCTAAGCCCAGATTCCTCTGGAAGATGGCCCAGATTTAGAGGACTTGAACTCCTGTGACTATTTCCTGACAGATTTTTCCAACCATCACATCACCAAAATGAAAATGTAACAGCTTGCAGCCATTTCAATATACTTAAGATGTAATAATGGAAAATGAGACGTTATTGATTGGAGAGGGAGAAGTAATCACAATGGTGTCATCAAGTCAGAGAAAGAAAGAAAATTAACAGATGAATTCTTCATGACTGAGAGATAGTCGCCACTCGCTACAGATGGCAGAGTTCTGTGCCATCCCTAGATGAAACGAGATACACAGGAAATACAGGAGGCAGTCTTCAAAAGAATCCTCCACAGCCTTTCAGTCGTAAGGGAATTCCACTCTCCAGCGCATCCCACTGAAAATGATGTACTGCGTCCACTCTGTTTGCAATAATATATGCGGACGGTCAACTACCTTCCAATCATGTGTGAGCCATTTCCTTTTAACTGCCAACTAAACAGAGTGTGCAATGGATATCCAATTTAAAATGCAAAATTAAGCAGTATATTTTTAAGGGAGTGACTAACATTAAATGTGGACTGCCATGCCCTCAGGGAAAGAGAGTCACGTGTACCTTCATTAGGAAGGAATCCCCTCCCTCTTCTGACTAGGCACTGAAAGGACAGCAGGAATTAAGGTTTTAGAGATACCTGCAGAGACTCAGCAAAGATTTTTTTCTATACCTGTGCCCATTTGTACGTCTTCCTTAAAGAAATGTCTGTTTACATTCTTAACCCTTTTGAAGCACATTATCATCAAGGTTATTTTTGGTTTGGGTAAGTTTGCTACCAGTTTATATGGCTTCCTTAAATGTTTTCTAGGAAACAGCTTATCATATACACGAATTGCAAATATTTTCTCCAAATCCCTGGATCAACTTTTTGCTGTTTTCTTTGCTCTGCAGGCTTTTGGGTTAATGTCACTTCAAGGAAATGCAAATCTCGAGTGCGGTGAATTCTCACACCTGGTGGAATGACTACTATAAAAAATAAAATTGGGGGCTGGAGGGATGGCCTAGCGGTTAAGAGCGACGACCGCTCTTGCAGAGGACCCGGGTTTGATCCCCAGCACCCACATGGCAGCTGAGAACCATCTGTAATTCCAATTCCAGGAGAACTCCAGACCCAGGGGAATCCGACACCCTCTTCTGACCTCCGCCCCATTGCACAACACAGGTGCACAGACCTACATGTAGACAGTACATTCATACACATAAAAAAATAAATAAAATTTTAAAAAATTGTATTTTAGGAGCTGCTCAGCAGTTATGAGCCCCGGATGTTACTGCAGAGGACCAGGGTTCAATTGCCAGCACCCATGTGACAGCAAACAACCATCTGTAACTCCACTTCCAGGAAACCCGACACCCTCTTCTGACCTCTGCCTGCATTGCATGACACAGGTGCACTTACATGTGTGCACGTATATAAAATAAGGGTTTATTTCATGCACATAAAATAAAGTAAAAATAGTTTTAAAATAAAATATTGAAAAATAAATAAATATTTAAAATTAAAAATATTTAGACCAAACCTTGTTGAGAATATGGAGTAAGTAGAACCACTGCATGCTCTTGGTGACAATGCAAAATGGTGGACCCACAAGGGAAAAGAAGACAGGAGTTTCTGCAAAAATTAGAGATAGAACTACCACGTGACACAGAAATCCAAACTTCTTGGGATTTACCCCAAAATGAAGATATGACCAGTCCCAAGATTACACAGCACTGTTCACAATAACCAAGATGTTCAAGCAGTCTAAATGTCCGCCATGAGTGAATAAAGAAAATATGTTTTGTGTGTGTGTACACAAACACAAAGTAGAAATACTCCACCTTTTAAAAGAAGAAATTCTGCAAAGTTCAATCACATGAGCACAATAAGACACTCTACTAAGTGAAAGGTAGAAACAGAAAGACAAAAAGAAAGGTCCTAACTTGCCTTATATGAAGGATCTAAAATATCCCCATGAGAGGAATCAGGGTAGAATGCTGGCTGCAGGCTCGGCAGGAGAAGGAACTGGGGGTTGCTGATCAACTCGGGCAAGCCTTTGCCTCAGGAAGATGGAGGAGTTCTGCAAGCCTGCTGGGGCATGGCACCCACGGCTCTCAGCACCTACAGCTAACGGTAGCTAAGCAGCACATCACTGATGGTCTGAGGGGATACAGCATCACTGATGGCTCCTTGCATCTTGTGACAACAGGAAGCAGACTAGAACAGGCTGAACTGTAAGATCTCAAGACCAGGCCCCAGGGCTCACTTCTTCCAGCAAGGAACCACCTTCTAAAAGTTCTACAACCTCCCAAAATACTGCCACCATGTCCCCTGGACAGCACATCAAGGCCTTCTGAACCCTACACACATGCTTGGAGAGCGTGCACTAAATGGGGCACCTTGGGTGGAACCAAGGAACACATCTGAGAGGAGTCAAAGTGGGCTTGGGCAGGTCAAGCACTAATTTCACATCAATAAAATCCTTCTCAAAGTTTTTCTAAGTCACTAGTAAAATAAGGAATATAAAGTACCCTCAAAGAATGGCCAAAAATAATGTCAGTCACACATTTACTTCTTTTTATTTTTTAGAAATTTATTACTTTTATTGTTTGTGTATGTATATTGCCTGCATGTATAAGAGCGCCTTTAAGCCAGGCATGGTGGCGCACGCCTTTAATCCTAGCACTTGGAGGCAGAGGCAGGCGGATCTTTGTGAGTTCAAGGCCAGCCTGGTCTACAGAGTTCCAGGACAGCTGGGGCTATAGGGAGACCCTGTCTCGAAAAGA
>VZQC01009509.1:1309993-1324719 GCA_009823505.1 Rhizomys pruinosus | reverse complement strand
TGATATTTTGAAAATACAGAAAAAGGTTTCCGGTGCCAACGGGTGGTTTTAGCCCAGGTGGGGGCGGAACTCGGCTCAGAAGCGCTTTTCCATCTTCGTCTAACCTAGATATAGGCAGTGCTGACCTTCCAGTCCCCCTGCTGCAGTTCCTCTTTGCCAGCAGTTTCCAAGGGCAGTTTGAAAACTCCTTTAAATACACAGGGAAGTATGAACTGAAAACAGACTCCAGGACGTTTTCTGGTGGTAAGCTTCACTCTGGAAAGGCGAGCATCCTTTGGCAAATTGCTGCAGACAGTGCAGAAAAAAAACACTAAGTCTTCTCTAATACCCCTTTAATGGCCACACATAGAAAATACACCCCCAAAATGTGCCCTCAACCATCCATTCAACCACTAGGCATTCATCACCTGCTATAGGTCAAAGTGCTGTTAGGAAACGGGACCCTGCATACATAAAACTGCCATGTCCTCACCTCAGCTTTTCACCCCTGCCCTATTCCATCTCCAACACAGACGCTCCTTCCTTCAATGGACCCTCCATCGCTCACAAATCTGGCTTTTCAAATTAGTCTCTGGAATGTGTGGTTTGCCAGAGGACAAAAGACTCCTTTCAGTTCACTGAAACCAAGTCTGGAATTTGAAGGAGACGCTTACTTCTGGGGCTTTGCATGAAAGGAGACAAACTCCCAGGGTGGCCCTCCACTGATGGTCACATACATCCCTGCTGTTCAGGCCAAGAGGGGCAGGTCCACCTTGCCGGCCTGGGAACCATCCCTGTTTTCCAGTGGGGGGGACTTAAAGGACCTTGGAAGTTCAGAATGGGAAGAGAAGGGAGGGTGGTCCCATAGTTTTCCTTCACTTATAACTTTCAAGTGTCTGCACTATTCATTCAGCACCCTGTGCTTCTGCGATGCAAAGCACTTTCTCAAGAAGTTGGAGACTCACAGGCTGTAGTCCATTTCCTGACATAACTCATACATGTCTGCAGGAATTGCAGTACCTCTTTCACTGACCTGGTTGTTCCATGTTGCTCTTTTTTGTTTGTTTGTTTGTTTGTTTGTTTTGAGACAGTGTCTCCCTGTAGCCCCAGCTGGCCTGGAACTCACTATGTAGACCAGGCTGGCCTCAATCTCACAGAGATCCGCCTGCCTCTGCCTTCAGAGAGCTGGGATTAAAGGCGGGCACCACCATACTTGCCTGCCATGCTACTTTCTTAAAGGTGAACAAGGTCAGAAATGCTCATTTACCACACCACCCTCCAGTTCTGGGTCACTGACCTCCTGGAAACCCCCTAGATGCTACTGAGAACTGCAGAGTAGGACATTGTCTTCCTCGAGAGACCACCACACAAACAGACCCACACCCCACCGTGGCCACGCCCAGCTAGGCATGCCTATTCTCATTCTAGGCTCTCTATCGCATCACAGGCTCCTGGCTGCCATTCACACAGTATTCCTCAAAAGACTTCCCTGTCCAATAGAGGAAAGAGCTGCCCCCTGCATTTATGAACCAAGCAAAGCGGAGTCTAACGTGGCACTGCGGCCATCAGGCGTGAAGGGGGAGATGGTAGGGGACATGGCAACTTGGAGTCGACAGGAAACCCTGCCCAGAAAATGAATGTTTTCTGTGACAATCAAACACTTATATTCTCTTTCCGACTTCCTCCACTTCTCTTGCCAAAGGGGCTCAGCCTCCTAAGAGGCCTTTGACGAAACAGACCTCCTGCTGTTTCTAGTCGGCAGTTGTAACACAAAAACCCTATGGATCATCATGGACCCTGATAAAACACAGGCCCAAGGCTGACAGCACATGCCAAATTTTTTATCTTAGTATAAAAGCAAGCATGTACAGAGTTTCTGATACCTCAGAATAAGAACTGTAACAAACAGGATAGTATGCAAGTAGCAAACGTACCACATTATATTTCCACAAATTATAAACTCCCTTGCTAATCATAGAAACAACCAGATATAGAGGTGCATGTCTGTTGTCCCAGCACTCGAGGGGCTGAGGCAGGAGAATTGCTAGGAGTTCAAGGCCAGCTTAGGATACATAGTGAATCATTCCAGGACAGACTGCACTACAGCATAAGACCCTGTCTCAAAAGACAAATAGAAGGAGGTAAAGAGGGAGGGAAGGGAGAGAGGGAAAAAAAAAAAACAGAGAGGGAGGGAAGAAGGGAAAGAGGGAAGGAGGGAGGAAACAAAGCAACTTGAAAGACAGAGTCAGGCAGATCTCAGTGAGTTCTAGGCCAAGCTGGAATACACAGATTCTGTGTCAAAAATACATAAATAGGGTCTGGAGAGATGGCTCAGTGGTGAAGAGCACTGGCTGCTCTTGCAGAGGACCCAGGTTCAATTCCAGCACCCACATGATGACTAACCACCATCCATAACTCCAGTTCCCGGGATCCAACACCTTCTTCTAACCTTCACGAGCAATGCAGGACACTGGTACACTTACACACATGCAGGCATTACAGTCATATACATAAAATAAAAGTAACAATAAAGGCCTGGAGAGATGGCCTAGTGGTTAAGAGCGCCGACTGCTCTTACAGAGGACCCAGGTTCGATCCCCAGCACCCACATGGCGGCCGAGAACCGTCTGAAACTCCAGTTCCAGGAGAACTCCAGTTCCAGGGGAATCTGACACCCTCTTCTGACCTCCGCGGCATTGCACGACACGGGTGCACAGACCTACATGCAGACAGTACATTCATACACATAGAGAAATAAATAAAATTAAAAATTAAAAAATAATTTTAAAAAAGTAACAATAAAATATTTTAAATTACATATATATATGGATACAATTAGGCTGGAGAGACAGCTCAGCAGATAACAGCATTGACTGCTCTTGCAGAGGACCTGGGTTCTATTCCCAACACCTACATGGTGGTTAACAACTGTCTATAATTCCAGTTCCAAGGAATCCAACGTCATCTTCTGGCCTCGGCAGGTATTGTACACATGCAGTGTGCTTACATACATGCTCGTAAGATAAAAAATAACGTTAAAAATAAAAGTATAATAAAATATAAAAAAAAAATCATCAAAATAACTCACAAGGTGGGAACAGGCAGGGCTCATGAGCTCAAGGTCAGCCCAGTCTACGTAATGAGTTCCAGACCAGCCAGGAATACATAGTGAGTGCCTGTCTCAAAAAAAATAAAAATGGAAAAAGAATTTTTAATAAAATAAAATAAAAACGGGCTTGAGAGATGGCTGATTGGTGAAGAGCACTAGCTGCTGACAAGGGTTCAGTTCCCAGCACCCACATGGCAGCTAACAATGATCTGTAACTCCAGTTCCAGGAGAATCCTACACTCTCTTCTGACCTCCATGGGCTCTGCATAACGCGGATGGACTTACACACACGCAGGCAATCCAGCAATACACATAAAGTAAAAACAACAAATTCTAAAATAAAATAAACAAAATAATAATAGTGCTAACATTATATACAGTCCTTAAAACTTCAAAATTCCAGTAATGTCAATATCAAATGCAACCATTATTGTATAATCTCCACCCTTTCTGTGGAAATTTGGGTTGCTTATTCTACCAATATACTTATCTGATACATGCTATCTTAGTCTTGAGTGGAGCATGGTCTCACAAAGATTATAATTCTAATGCTCAGGAAGATTACTGTGAGCTTAAGGCCAGCCTGCTATATTTAGCAAGTTCCAGCTCAGTAGGGGTTAAAGAATAGGACTCTGACTCAAAAACCAAAAGAGTGAATGAATTAGTTAATAAATAAATAAAAACTAAATTAAAAATTTTAACTAAATTATAAAAAAATTTTAAAGAGGAAAAAATTGACCTCATTTTCCAAACTTATACCTGTCAATGTGAGGTCACAATTGAAGAGCAAAATTAAACACTGAGAGAAAGGTTACTTCAGAATTACTTCTGTGGCATTTTGGGAGCAGAGCAGATGTGGTCCTACAAGGTGCACTGAGCACCCTGGGAAGGACGGCTTCCGTCCACCTTCACCCTGCACCTCAGGAAAGACCCTTGCTACCCGTCTGTACCCCCTTTTCACTTTTCTCCACTAGCATCTCAGCTAACTCTCACAGAGCAATTGCAGTCTGCTGATGGGAATGATTTCATCCACACTAAGTCGATTTTCATCCCCAGTCACAGTCTTCCTTCATCCACAACTACCCATATATTAGTCTTTCATTATAAAATAATGCCCTGCTTTCAGATTCCCTCTCTATTTTGGTACATCCTTTTAAAGTAAAAGGCATGCCATTAAAATACATTTGTTCCATTGAGTCAGATTTTCAGACTCATTATGATGTTCTCTGTTGACACAATAGCTCCTTCAGACACACAACAATCTGTCATAAAAGACCCATACTTGGATGGGTGACAAAAGTGTTTTTGCAAAAGCTGGCTTCTCAATGCAGTTGCTGTCAGACATACATTAATATCGTCCTAGTTAAAGAGTATTTATTCTAGAAAGTGCAGGCCATTTAAATAGAAAATGACTTCATGAGCTATTTCTGCAAGTTCAGTTACTTCTGAGAAGACAAGTGTTTTTAGATAGTCTGTAATGTGCACATAGAGGAACCAGTAGAAGGCCGTGGCCTGAAGCTCTCAACCAGAAAGATGTGCCCTGCTCAGTATACCTTCTGTGGCTTGGAGTAAATCATTCATGTTTCTATTCTTTATCATTATCAATAAGCATATAGGGAGGGGAAAACAGATGGTTCAGTCACTAAAGTGTTCCTTGTACAACATGTTTGATCCCCAGAAACCTTATATAAAAATCCAGGCTCAGAGCTGGTATCCCAGAGCTCTGGGAGTAGAGACAGACAGATTCCTTTGGCTTGCTGGACAGTTTAGATGAATCAGTGAGCCCCAGAGGCCAGTGGGAGACCCTATCTCAAAAAACAAATGGGGGAGGCTGGAGAGATGGCTCAGCGGTTAAGAGCGCTGACTGCTCTTGCAGAGGACCCAGGTTGGATTCCCAGCACCCACATGGTGGCTAAGAACTCCAGTTCCAGGGGAATCCAATGCCCTCTTCTGACCTCCCCATCATTGCACGACACGGGTGCACCAACCTACATGCAGACAGTACACTCATACACATAAAAAAAATAAAAATAGGGGCTGGAGAGATGGCCTAGCGGTTAAGAGTGCCGACGGCTCTTACAGAGGACCCGGGTTCGATCCCCAGCACCCACATGGCAGCCGAGAACCATCTGAAACTCCAATTTCAGGAGAACTCCAGTTCCAGGGGAATCCGAGACCCTCTTCTGACCTCCGCGGCATTGCACGACACGGGTGCGCAAACTTGCATGCAGACAGTACATTCATACACAAACGGAAATTTAAAAAAAATTAAAATTAAAAAAAAAAGAAAATAAAAATAAAAATAAACCAAATGGGGCCTAGAGAGATGGCGCACAGGTTGAGAGCACTTCCTACTCTTGTAAGGAACCAGGGTTAGTTCCCTGGCACCACATGAAAGTTAACAACAGTCCATATCTCCAGTTCCAGGAGACAGGAGGCCCTCTTCTGGCCTCTGTGAGCAATGCACTCACATGCATATAAGCAAACACTCATACTCATAAAATAAAAATAAATAAAAATATTTCTTAAAAAACAAGTAGACACCTCCTTAGGATCTTCAACCTAAGTTTACCTCTACCCTACACATGTATATACAGCCTGTACACATTCATTACCATACACACAAATGCATAACATACACATACACACACACACACACACACACACACACACATAAATAAGCATTTAGGTTTTCAAAATGTGTTTCAAATTTCATGTCAGATTTAAATGAACTAATTTCTGGTTTCAGTAGCAAGGAACCAGCATGTGTGGAAATGTTACCAAGTTCAAAATATTAAAATTGGGTCATTTGTTATAAAAATCAACCTTAAAATAAAAATGTGCTGTCTTCCTCAGAAGTGATAAAATGAGCATCCGAGCATCCAAAATAGAAGGGTGACAGATCTTTACAGAGTGAGGTCATCTTTATTCCTAATCGTGCCTGAGACAACGAGCTCTGGAGCCAATATTCTGAAACCTAAAATGCCAAATTCAGTCTATGCCAGGTAAACAGAAAGAGGAACAGACGACAAAATGCATTTCAAAGTTTCATTTCAATAACATTTCAATTGCTACGAGAGCATTTTTTTCCTTTATTTAATTGTATTTGTGTGCATGTATGTGGATGTGTATGCATGTGTTTGTTGCTGGGGATGGAACCTGGGGTCTTGGTCTATACCAAGCACATTGCTGCTGAGCTACGTACCCAGGCCTACCTATGATACCATTTCAAGCCAAATCTCTCTCTCTCTCTCTCTCTCTCTCTCTCTCTCTCTCTCACACACACACACACACACACACATTATGACTCAAGCATTTCGATTCAGAGATACAGAGTAAGAAAGAATCAGCCAGTTAAAGGGATATAGCAGCTAGAATTTCTGGTTCTCTGTGCCAGGTTCAGAGAGCTCCACTTTATAGAATTCTGTCTTCCTTCTCAAAGGAAGTGCTCAGAAACGCTCTTAAAAATGAATGCGACAACAACAACAGAAAAGACTGCATCAAAGAACTGACTGAAACAGTGAACTTCTGCTCAAAACAGTCAACTTCCCCATGGACAATATTGAGAAAGACTAAGAGATGAAAAGCATGTTTGGCAGAATGCATGAGCTCTGGCGGGGTGGGGGAATGGGNACACGGGGCTAGATTTGTTTAAAATAAATAAAAAAAACACAAAACAAAAAACAAAAAACAAACAAACAAACAAAAAAAAAATGGAATGGGAAAGCCGGGCGTGGTGGTGCCGCCTTTAATCTAGCACTTGGGAGGCAGAGCAAGGCGGATCCTTGTGAGTTTTCAAGGCGCAGCATGGTCTACAGAGTGAGTTGCCAGGTTCAAGCTGGGGCTACAGCGGAGACCCTGTCTTATAAACACCAAAAAAAAAAAAAAAAAAAAAAAAAAAAAGGGAATGGGAACCGGGTGTGGTGGCCACGCCTTTAATCCTTAGCACTTGGGAGGCCAGAGCAGGTGGATCTGTGTGAGTTCAAGACCAGGCCTGTCTACAGAGAGAGTCCGGACAGTTTGGGGCTACAGGGAGACCCTGTCCTCAAACAAAAGAAATAAAACAAACAAACAAAGAAGGGGGTAGCAGGGCAATATGGTCACACCAAATGAAAATCGTGTTATGTAACCTGTATAATTTAAAGAGAGAAGGAGGGGAGGGAGAGGCAGAATAGAGGAAGACAAGAGAGAGGAAGAAAAAGAAAAGGAAAAGAAAAGAAAGAAGGCTGGGTGAGGTGTCCCTCTGCAGGTGATGGGGTCCGAACGTGACCCCACAACCCGCACGGGTGAAGAGATGCCAACTCCCCAAAAGTCATGGCCTTAGCCTCACACATTGCACCCTAGCAACATGAACACACCCACTAAAAATAAAATAATTATATTATTTTATTCATCTTAAATTTTTAATTAAAAGAAATCACTTTACTAGTTAAGGGAAAGGGAGATAATAGATAGGGAAGAAGTAGCTTCCATTTCTGTGATTACTGGTTCCCATTCTGTGCAGCACAGCAAAATCAGATCCGGGTGAATTAAAGAGTCAAATCAAGGGGGCTGGAGAGATGGCTCAGTGGTTAAGAGCACCGACTGCTCCTGTCGATTCCCAGCACCCACATGCGGCTAAAGAAACTGTCTTTAACTCCAGTTCCAGGGGAATCTGGACGGCCCTCTTCTGACGCAGCATTTGCACAACATGGGTCACAACCTACATGCCAGACAGTGAACATCATACACATAAAATAATAAAATAAGAATCAAATCAAAAGGAATGAAACAATATGAAGTCCAGCCAAACAAGAACTCCATAACTGAGGACTTTATAACAAGAAGAGAATCCACAAACAGATAAATCACTCTGAAAATAGAAAAACAGAGAGAATCCCTACATCAGGAATTGCCATATATGGAACCCAAAAGCACATCGGATACATGCTCTGACATGACATTCATTCCCTGACACTGACAGAGATAAAGACTGCACAAGATTACACTCCCAGAGTTTAGCATGCCAGGGGTTTGAAAACACTCAGAAATTTGTTTTCTTTTTTCACTGTGTAATTCTAAAATGTATCATGGTTGGTGGATAAACACAATTGTTTCAAAATTTAAAATAATAATAAGCATAACAGAAAATGTATAAAGAACATATGTCTGGTCATTGGAAACCTATTGAATAATAAACAAAAAAGATTCAAATTCCAAGGTAATTAAAATAAATTAGCATCATTTTCATTGACAACTGGCCAAAATTTATAACAAATGATATTCAGAGTGGATAGGCACACAGAGTAATCCAGCATACTCACACCCATAAGGGGCGGGATTGATGTGACTCAAGCTGACTCTCCACTCAAGCGTCACATCAAAACTTGCCGAAAAAATGCCTTACCTATTTGACTAGCTTGGTTCTTTGTCGCCAGCAAATTCATCTAGTTGCGATGTGATTTAACCCCAAGCCAAATAACAGTTTTGTAGAACAAGCTTACATCTATAAGACTAGGTCACCAGGCATCATTTAGAGACAGAGAAAAAAAAGTCATTAGTTGCTCTGTCAAGAGGGTCTAATGGCTGAATGTCTGTGTACCATAGAGCCTGCCGACTGTCAACCAGTGTTTAGTCTATATGACACAGTACTAAGCAACCATTAAAATTTGCTTATAAAAGAATTCTCAGTGCTCTGGGGAAATGGCCACAAGAGACTGTTAAAGAAGGGAGCTCATCAATTTATGGATACAATTATATTTTAATATGTGCATATCTCTGCTGCAATTAGATATCCCAAAATATTTGCTACGACTTTCTCTACACTTATAGGATTATCAGTAATATTAACTATCTATCTTCATTGAGTTTCTCTTAGATATCCCAATTTTCCACAATTTTCATGCTTTATTTTTTTAATTATCAAACTAATGGGCATTAAGAAGATATTGCAAATGAAACTTTTTTTCCTGGCAGTGTTGGGGATTGGATCTAGGACTGCCTACCTATCATCAGGCAAGTGCTCTACCACTGGGAGCCTTCAGAGGCCCAAATGAAACCTCCAATGTAATGTATTAATACCTTACAATGTGATCAGGTAATAAGATGTCAACTAAAATATACAGAGGATTTGGGGGAGGATGCTGAAAAGCTAAACCTAAGGTAATCTTACTTTTTCTTAAAATTTGTCAAAATTCATTTGTGTGTGTATGTGTTTGTGTGTATATATGTGCATATGCTCAGATTTTGAACTAATGTGTGCACATGTGGAGCCCAAATGTTGACCAGTGTCTTCCTCAATTACTCTCTTTTTTTTTTTTTTTTTGAGACAGGGTCTCCATGTAGTCCCTGGAACTCACTATGTAGACCAGGCTGGACTTGAACTCATAGAGATCCTCCTGCCTCTGCCTCCAGAGGCTAGGATTGAAGGCTTGTGCCACCATGCCAGGCCTCTACTTTTCAGACAGGTTGTATGGCAGTGAGCTCCCAGGGTCTTCCTGTCTCTACCCCCCTAGCAGTGGGGTTACAGATGAGCCACCTGCCTACTGGGGATCAAACCCAAGTCCTCTTGCTTGCACAGCAGGCACTTTACCAACTGAGACATCTCAGCCCCCAAAGTCCTTTAAAATGTCAATGACAATAAGAAAGGAAAGTAAATGAACTCCATTTATCTGTCATGCAGCTCTAACAATGACCACCGTAGAAGCAAATCCCAGACATCTCATCATTCATTCATAAATATTTCAGCACACATCTCTAAAAGACAAAGACTTTGGTTGTTGCTGTTTAGATGTAATAAAAATAACATCATCACACTTGAGAATAATTCATAATAATCCCTTAGTATCATCAAATATCCATCCACTGTCCATATTGCCAAACTGTATCATAAATGTCTTGTTTTTAGTTAGCATGCCCCAATCAAAGCCCAAATGGGCCATACATTTATGTAAATCTTCTTTAATCTATAAGGACTTTGTTCATTTGTTTGGTTTGTTTATGGAAACAGGGTCTCAATATGTAGCTCTGAAACTATGTAGATCAGGCTGGCCTCAAAGTCACAGAGATCTGTCTGCCTCTGCCTCCCACACTGGCATTAAAGGCTGGCACCACCACACCTGGTGTTAACCATTTGATAAGTTCTCCTCTACATCCCTTCATTCCCCTCCTTAAACATTTTTGTTGAAATAATTCTGAGTTGCTTCTGTTCAGTTTCTCAGAGGCTGGGTTTTTTTCGATGTGTCTCTGTGGTGTGGGCAGCATGTATCTCTGACTACTCCCGAGTTTGAGTCAGGTTTAGAAGCTTGGTCTGATTCTGGCTTATTTTGCTTTATTCTTCTCTACCAAATTCTGGCCCTGCTTACTTTCATCAACCTTGTCTGGTTGTCTCTCTTTTTGAAAACTTAACATCTGCTGATAATTTTTGGACTAGTCATTAAGGACTGCAAAATGACATCATCCTGTGACTCCCTTTCAAATGTGTCCACTGGAACATGTCTATGGAGAAACTTCCTGTGCTACTGGGTTGCCCTGGGATAAGAGTTTATAGAATGATAAGGTCAACCTTATAAGGTGCGAATTTGACCTCATATTCATAGAGCTTCCATACAGTGTCAAGAAGGAAAACCCTGGCTCTTAAGGTAAATTATTCCTTCAGTGATGTCCACTAAGTTATAAACTGTAGACTCTGAGATGGGGAAGAGGCTCTGTGGTAGACTGCCTGACTACTGTACCCCAGACCCTAGGCTTGATCCCCAGGACTGCAAACAAATTACAGTAATGGCTCTAGCCTGTCTTCCAGGCTGATTTTCCTGGAAAACTAAGAGCTCTCTCTGGGACACCATATTCTTCTACCCACAGGGCACGTCCTCAGTCCTACACGTGTTCTCGCTCTCCCGTTTGTCCTTCACGTGGCATCCTGCACGATGCTTGCTTCAGAAGGCCTTCCCAGCCCCTAGAACGGGGTTCAGGCTTCTGCGTCTCATGCTCCCTTGCTTCAAAGCACCCAGCAGAAATTGTAGCTGACAGGATTGCATCTGGGTCAATTCCCCTCCATCCCTTACTAACCAGGAACTGATGGAGCAGTTGCTAGGTCTGTTTGGGCAGAATGACTCAGGCCCAGCACAGCTTCCTGGTATGTAATTACATGCAAAAACAAAAAGTGAATGTGTTAGGTCTACTTGAGCTCTAGCGTTATTTGTTCATTCTCTTTTATTCAAGGGGCGTTTACTGACCAGAACTGTGGACGTGTCCAGCAACAGGGTAGGTGCTGGGGATTTCAAGCTAATGACAAACTAATCTAGCAGGTGGACAAGTAAACAGAATTCTGAGACCGTCTATGTTTCTATCACACGGGGGACCACCCTTAGCATGTGTCGACAGGCACATCTGAGTTAAAGCAGAATGCTGTGTTGGGTAAGAGGCAGCACAAGTGGGCCTGGCTAACCGAGCTGAGCCTCACCAGAACACAGAGAGAACAATATGTTTTCAAAAAACATTTATTTCAGCCAGACATGGCGGTACAGACCGTCATTCCAGCCTGAGACACAGGATTACAACTTCAAGATCTATCTAGGCTATGGAGTGCATTCTAGGCCAGATGGTCTATAAAGTTAGTTATAGACCACCCAGGTGAGATAGTGAAACCCTATCTTAAAAATAAAAAAATGAGTCAGGCGTGGTGGCACATGCCTTTAATCCCAGCGCTGGGTAGGTAGAGGCAAGCAGATCTCTGTGATTTCAGGAGCAACTTGGTCTACATAGCAAGATCCAGGCCAGCTGGGACTAAAGGGAGACCCTGTCACAAAAGACCAATAATAATAAAAATAACAACAACAACAACAATAATAATAATCAGTGATACATATCTTTAAGAGGAAAAGGCATGTGGGCAGATCTCTATGAACTCAAGGCTGGTCTGCTCTACAGAGTTCCAGGTCAGCTAGGAGACTCAATCTCAAAAAAATAAAACAACAAAATATAGTTTTTGCCCCAAATGTGGCTTGATAAAGCTTCCAGAGGCAGAGTTTGCAGATCACATATTTATATATTTATATATATACATATATATTTATAACTCATTAAGATCATGAGATAAATAGAAAAGAAAAACACATTTTTAAAAACCCTAAGATACACAGTTGACAGGTTCTTCATCCATGGATTCAAGCAACTGAAGGTCAAAGATGTTTCAGAAAAAAATTGTGGCTATGGAATACATACAAACCTTCTGACTATGCCCCAAAACAAAACAGCACTACAACTATTTGAGCAAGAGTTTTAATGATTTGTGGCAGTGAGCATAACTGCCTTCTAAGGCAGTACTTTTATACTTATTGGGTATTATAAGTCTCTAGAGATGATTATCCAGGAAAAGTTTTCTAGGCTATATACATTACACCATTTCATATTGGAACCCTGAGAATCAATGGATTTTGGGGTCTAAGATGAGTACTTTTGAGAGAAACTCCAGGAAGCACTTACCACAAACAGTTTATTGAGACATTCAGAATAAATACAACTAAGTCACTATCACTATCGGACACATAAAACGAGGCTGGAACACCAGCATCAACTGAGGATTACAAACTGTCAGCATGCACAGCCTTCTGCACAAACACAACTACAAAACCAAGAAAAATAACAAGCAAAACAGTTCTTCAGTTTTTCCAGGACACTTAAGCTTTGTATCAGTCACTTTCTTGTTGCTGTGAACAAATACCTGGAAAGTAAGTTAAGAAGCGAGGGGGGGGGGGGAGTTCAGCAGGTAAAGACTTGCTGAGCGAGCAGGGGGTGAGGGCGTGAGCTCTGGTCCTCAGCACCCACCTGAGTGGTGGTCCACTCCAGCACTAGAGATGGGGAGACAGGGTCCCAGAGCAAGCTCCAGCAGCAGTGCCAAATTTATAAGCTTTGCCTGAAGTGATCCTGCCTCAATACCGTAAAGAGACTGAAAAAGACACCTACATCCACCTCTGGCCCCCACACGCATACACAATCACATATATGTATTGTACCTGCAACACACCTGTACACCCACACGTATGTTAACATGCATCCACAGACAGGGAGAGCTTAAGGGAGGAAGGGTTTCTTCTGGCTCATGGGCGGGGAGGATATGGGGAAGGGGAAGGCATGGTGGCAGATGGCTCCTGGCCACAGGAAGGAGCGGGAGGCCACTTGCTCACATCTCTGCAGATCAAGAAGCAGGAAGCCCCAACAGGAAGCAGGCCAGGTTCCAACCCACAGAGCCTATCCCCAGTGGCCCACTCCCGCAGTCTAGGCATCAACTTCTAAAAGTCCACAGCAATCCCAAAATGCTAACACCAACTAGGACCAAGCGTCCAAACAGCCAGAGGGGGCATCTCACACCTAAACTGTAACCAACTGTAAGAATAAGCATGCCTGGCTGCCTTCCCGTGCCTGCTTCTTAACCCACTACCTGGCAAACCTAAGGACTCAGCACTGAGGGATTCAAACGTGATTTGGGGCCGAAAACCTTTAACACTGTAGAAGTGGCAATGGAGACGAATTGTCTGACCACAGATGACTCCCCAGCCTTGGGTGCTGAAGGAAACAAGGACTCTATTTATGAAGGCAAATCAAGGCTGTCCAAAGCCAACCACCCTTCCCCCCAGAAAAAAAATCAGTTCATTATTTACTTAAGTCTTCGAAAGTTTGCAGAGTGCAATACACGCAGAAGGCCAAGAAGAGACTGCAGAGTACATGTCCCTGGATAGGACATCTATATTAACCCTTATCCACCCACTGTGGAAGAGGGGACAGGAAAGAGTGTAAGAGCCAGGGTTGGTCACGAACGCGAGGAAACAGAGGCTTTCAGCCTGTTGGAAACTTGCCTGTTTGCCCCTGCAGCAGTGTTGACAGCATGCACAAGACCCATGTGAACTCAATCAGACAAAAACCCAGCATGGAGTAGGAGAGATGGGCAGCAGGCTCTAGCCAATGAGCTATTGGCAAATGACTACTGTGAGGTGAGGGAGAGTAGACTGTAAGGGAGTGACTCTACATAGGCTGACTAGACTCCAGTTAGATGAACTTGCACCAAGGGACAACAGAATAGCAAAGCTTGACCAGATAGGACTTAATGTATACAACAGAATGCAGCCAGACGTGATGACACATGCCTTTAATCCTAGCACTTGGGAGGCAGAGGCAGGTGGCTCTCTGTGAGACTGAGGTCAACCTGGTCTCCATAGTGAGTTCCAGGCCAGCTGTGGCTACAGGGAGAAGCTGTCTCAAAAAGACCAGGAATACATACATATATACATACATATATACACATATGTAATATATATGACAGAATGCATGAAATTAGGGGTGGGCTGAGAGGGGGTAGGGAAGGTCTAAATTTTATTAAGATTTACTATATGAGATGTGATACACAGAAACACCACAAAAATATTAAAAATGAAAAAAGGACTTGGAAGATGTAAAGAAGAGATTGATAGACATGATTTCTTTAAACAGATTCAGACAATTTTTTTTATCTGAATGTTAAGAGAAAATACGCCAAACAAGGTGGCACACACCTGTAATCCCAGCACTGGAGTGTGGGGGAGGAGGATGGGACAGAGAGAGGAGGGCTGCTGAAAGTTGAAGGCCAGCCTGGGCTACAAAGTGAGACACTATCTCAAAAAAAAAA
>VZQC01009509.1:1246675-1302056 GCA_009823505.1 Rhizomys pruinosus | reverse complement strand
GGGCTGGGCATGAGCCAGAGGAGGAGCAAGTCAGTGAACAACATTCCTCCATGGCCTGTGCTTCAGCTCCTGCCTCCATGTTCCTGCCCTGAGTTCTTGCCTTGGGCTCCCTGAGAACTGTGACCCAGGAGATGTGAGCTGAATAAACCCTTTCCTCCCCAAGTCGGTGTTGGTCAGAGTGTTTTGTCACAGCAATGGAAGACAAACTAGAACAGGCTGTCTGTTCCATTTGGGATGGCATCCACAGGACACACTCAAGGCTTTTTTACTTTTTGTTTTTGTTTGGGGCTCTATGAGGGGGAAGTGGTTTATATGAACACTTCAATTCTGATCCTCTCTGGAAGTCCACCTTTGATCTGTCCATTGTTACATCTCCACAACCCAGAAATCAAAGAAAAAGTACCATTGCTTCTAGAAAAGGAGACTGTCATGGAAAGACAAGGGACACCTCTTTCCAGAAGATGAATGAACACAGGATTTGCTTTCCAGCAAAACAGAAAGAAAGGGGAGAGGAGTGTCACAGAGACAGACAGGTGACAGCAGGGTGACACCAGGGTGACAGCAGGGTGACATCAGGGCACCAGGTGACTCCATGAGGACACACTGCGTGTCATCCACCTGCATAGCAGCACCGAAACCTTGCTCTGCTGTGGTTCCCTGGTTCTACTGGCCTGCAGGAAATGCAGTGTGTGTTCCCTAAGATCCACCTCTGCCTATGTACTGTATGGAATTAATTCACCTGCACTGTAGTAGACCTTCCAGAAATAACTTATAATAATTTGTCAGGATTAACCTTTTGGTAAAACATAAATTTGTCTAAATTAAAGCACTTTAAGGAGGTGAAAAGGTCCATTTTTATTATACAAATGCAGCATCAGCAAGCTGACAGGGGCAAAAATACGGATACCGAGAATAGACTCTCCCTTCTGGAGTCCAGTGCCATAAAACAGAAGCTGCTTTTTCAGCACAGGAGAAGTGATTCCCAGGCAGGCGCACCTTCTCTGGTTAGTCCTAGAAATGTCAAGCCCTGTAATTAACAAGGGACCCTCCCAGGTCTACACACTCAGTTCCACAGTGACAAATGAGGAGTCTTGCAGCAGCCTTTCAAATGTTTGCAGGCATCTGTTCTTAATATTCAGTAGCCACCATCTGCCAAATTGGAGGACACCAGGCAATCCTAGACGCCATCCTAATCGCCTACAGCAAGAAGGCGTTCATTGTACACCGGCCCTGGCCAGAAGCCCAAACCCTTATTGTCCTTTCTTGAAAGAGAGAAGTGGGGGTAAAATTGGAATTCTATTCTGGATACTTGTATAGTCTTAGTTTTCCAAGGTATTTTTAACATTAAATTATGTATAACGAAATACTCATCAAAATTAACCCAGTGCACCTGCTATCAAATTTCTATTTCAGAAACAGATACTAAGCACCCACAATGACAGCCATATTATAGGACAAAGAAGAACTGAACTAGGGAGGTAGCTAGCTGGGTTGCTATCATGCTTCCTTAACCATACGTGAAACCCCAGGCTCCCCCCCCCCCAGTACTAAAGTCGTCCTCTGATCCCCACACACAATAAATAAATTTAATTTTGCTTAAAGTCCTAGAAGGAATTGGATTGGAGGGATCACTCCTCAATATAATCAAAGCCATATACAGGAAACCCACAGCCAATATCATCCTAAATGGGGAAATGACAGAAACATTCCCTTTAAAGGTAGGAACTTGGCAAGTTTGCCCCCTGTCACCACTCCTCTTCAATATAGTGCTTGAAACACTTGCTAGAGCAATAAGGCAAGAAAAAGAAATTAAAGAAGTACTAAATTGGAAAAGAGGAAGTCAGGCTGTCCCATTTTGCTGATGATATAATTGACTACATAAGGGGATGGCTAAAAACTAACTCCACCAGAAACTCCTAGAAATGATTAAACGAAACAAACCTTCAAGCAAAGTGGCAGGATACAAAAAGTTAACACTAAAAAAAAAAAAATCAATGGCATTTCTTTACACCACCAACAAAGCAACCAACAGGAGAAAGAATTCAAGGAGACTTCCCACTCACCAATATGCCCCCCCCTCAAAAACATAAAATACCTAGGAAGCAAACCTAACCAAAGACACCAAGATCTCTACAAACAAAAATTTTAAACCCTTAAAGAAAAAGAAATTTGAAGAAACCGCAGATGGAAAGACCTCCCAGACTCATGGATTGGGAAAATTAACAGATGTGAAAATGGTCCATTCAACCCAAACTCTTATATAGATTAATAGGGGGGAGATAGATATAACACAATCCCAATCAAAATCGCCCAAGAAGTTTTCTTCACAATGCTTGGAAAAAAAAAAGGTCCTTAAAATTCATTTGGAAAACAAAAAGACCCCAAATAGCCAAAACAACACTGAGCAAAAAAGAGCTGAACACAGGAGGGAATCTCTATACCCCAAGACCTATCAAAAACTATACTACTGAAGGGCTAGTCCCCCATAAAAACAGCCTGGTAACTGGCACAAAAACAGACCTTTTTGACCAATGAAACAAAACTTAAGATCCAAACCTTAGCACATACAATTTTCAGCCATCTCATATTTTGACAAGTGTTCCAAGAATACACTTTATAGACAGACAGAGAATAAAGATAGCATCTTCAGCAACTTGTGTTGGCAAAACTGGTACATCATCAACATTTGTAGAAGAATTAATTAAACCCCTACCTCTGACCCTGTACAAAGTCACCAATTCCAGTGGATCAAAGACCCTCATGTGAAAACCAAAACTCTGAAGGCAATAAGAAGAAAAAGTTGGGGCAGCAGATAGCAAGACATATGCATAGGAAAAAAGACTTCCTCCTAAATCAGACGCAGCTGCAAAGAATTAAGGTCGACAATTGACAGAAGGGACCTCATTAAACTCAAAAGCTTCTTATACATCAAAAGAAACAACATGAAGTGAATATAAATCCCACAGAGTTGGGGGAAACCTTCACTGCAGTTACGTCTGACAAAGCATTGAGTTCAAGAATATATAAAACTACTCAAAAAACAAAGAAGAAAAGAAAAGGCAATTACCAAACTCAATAGATGGAGGCAAAGACCTGAACAGAGACTTCAAAAAGTGGATTAATAACTAAAAAAGATGTCTGAGAAACACCATAAAAAGTGTTCAACATCCTAATCCCATTAAGGAAATCCAAATCAAACCACTTTAAGAATTCATCTAAACTCACTACTCCAATAAGACGGGTTAGGATCAAGAAAACAAATGATCCCAGTCCTGGAGAGATGTGGGGAAAGGGGAACACTCATTCCACTTGCCTGGTGGAAAGGTAAACTCATACAGCCACGATGGAAAGCATTGTGGGAGAACCCTTGGAAGACTTGGAATGAACTGTCCACCCGACCCAGCCATACACTCCTAGGCATGTACCCTCAAGGACTCCACCCCACTGCAGAGATACATCAGCAGCCAGGTTTTATGTCATTCCAGCTCTCTTCACATAGCAAAGAGCCTGGAAACAACCGCAAAGCATGCCCATCAACTGAAGATATAGGAGAAAAATGTGGTTACATCTACACAATGGAGTTTCTATGCCAGGCAGGTAAGAAATATGAACATCATGAGCTTTGCAGGAAAATGGGCTGAGCTAGAAGACTACATGCTGAGTGAAGTAACACAACAGAAAAACAAATGAGGAATGGTATCCCTCATCTGTGATCTAGTGGCCAGAATTTACCCTAGTTGTAAGTAAGTTTCTTGTGCACGGCCCCTTGAGCTTTTTGTCCACGCAGTTGGGATGATGCATATTGGAACAACAACAACAACAACAACAGACAACAGAGGACTGTATCACAAGAACTGACTGAACAGTGAACTTCTGCTCAAACGGTCAACTTCCACATGGAGAAATATAGAATACTGAGAAAGAGATAAAGCATGGTGGAGAATGCATGAGCTCTGGTGGGGTGGGGGAGGGGCGGGAAGAACATGGGTCTAAATTTGATAATCTCTGTACAAAATATATATTTAAAAGATTTAATTTAATTAAAATAAATAAAAAAAAGCTTATGGCACGTGAGTCGCACACATCCTTTAATCCTAGCACTTGGAAGGCAGAGGCAGGTGGATCTTTGTGAGTTCAAGGCCAGCCTGGTCTAACAGAGTTGAGTTCCATGGACAGCGGGGTTTTACAGGGAGACCGCTTTCTCGAAAAGACCAAAAAAAAAAAACTTACTGCTGTCTCTTTTTTTTTCATATTTTCGTTCATATTTTTTTGTCTGTGTCTGCCCTGGACATTAGTTTTTGTTCATAGATCCTGGCCAAGATAGCTGAGGGTTATGTAGGCCCCAAAAAAAGCGAAGAGAAAAGTGAAGATATAGTCCGGGACCTGCCATGGAGTCAGCAATTTGTCTCGGATTCCCCTGGAACTAAGAGTTTCTCCTGGAACTTGGCGTTTACCACGCCCGGTTCTCAGCCGCCCCTGTGGGTGCTGGGCTCGCCCCCGGGTCCTCTGCAAGAGCAGTCGGTGCTCTTAACCACTAGGCTATCTCTCCAGCCCCAATGATGTTTATTTATAAATAAAAAAGTTTATTAAAAGGGCTGGGTGTGGTGTCACACACCTTCAATCCCAGCACTAGGGAGGCAGAGGCAGGCAGATCTCCAAGTTCAAAGCCAGCCTGGTCTATGTACTGAGTTCCAGGCCAGTCAGGACTACTTGATAAGACTATATCTCAAATTAAATGTTAATTCAATTAAATAATAAAAGCCAGGATTTTCCTCAGAGAAATACTTTTAAATCTTGTGGCAGGTCTTCCATGTGTCCAGAAAAGCCTGAAAATCCATATAGTCTGTGTGATTTCATTGCATGCATTTGCAACTATAAAACTTTGAGCAGACATATTTGCAGAATATGAAACATTTGTAAGAAAAAATGTTAACAATATAGGCACCTGGTAAAATTATGCCCCCCCCCACACACACACAAATTGCAGCTGAATCAAGCTTTTCAGGGAAATTTCAGTTTGACTAACCTGGAACATTCCAGAACACTCATCCACTTTCTCTTGGATAGTTACTGAAATCAGAAGGCAAATATGTGGATCCTGCTTGGCAGGACCACAGCCGTCTTTGAATCATGGGGCCATGACCGCCCTTGAGCTCCTCCGGCACAGCTCCCCGGCTCGTTCAAGAAGAGTCTGTCTCCAGCCCTGTCACTCTCCCCCCAGGCAGGCCTTCAGTGAACTACCTCATAGTGTCAAGCAACGTTGACATCACAGAATGGTTTTTATAGCCTCACCCATACGTGAAAAGCTCTCGCTTCATTTCCAAGAAAGACACTTGAAAATCTGTGCTAAATCTGCCTGTCTACGCTGCTGTCCCAACTTCCTAACTGAGCTTTTAAGGGCAAGTAAATAAAAGCTTTATGGCTCAATAAGGCTGATGGGCAGAGCCCAATACTCATAGTTATTACTGAGAATGGACTACATTGATTTATTGAATAAACCAAGTATCTCTAAGCTTTAAAACGTTAGCATTTGTTACCATCATCATCATGTAGCATAAACAAGGAGTCTTAAATCTATGATCAGAAATCAGAAAACAAAAATAAAACCCTTCAGAAAAGAAACAAGACAGAATTCCTGAGTGGTCATGAGGAAAGGGCTAAGGCCTGGGTTTTCAGCTTACCCAGAAGGTAAATAATTATCTCATATGGTATTTCCTGATTCATAAGTATTAACCAAACTGACCTCTTGGCTGGCTGGATGAGATGCCTCACAAATTATGACATTATTAGTGAAGTTCAAGTCCAAGGTGGAAAGTGACTATATTCCTGTCACAGCCATACCCAAGCTCAAAGACAGGTCACAACTATCACACACTGGAGACACCATCCAGTCTTTTCAGGCTTTATCTCCTCTCAAAAGAACTAGCTCATCGTTCTTAAGCTGGACAGGATAACCAAAGCTTTGCAACTACCTCCTGACTCACAGGAGGTATTTCTCCAATGCACTCAATATCACAGAGGCATAAAATTTGTTCTGGGACACTGTCCTTTACCAAAGACAAAGTACACTACAAATTCCCACTTAAAGAGCTGGGGGTACAGGATCGGAGAGTTGGCTCAGTGGTTAAGAGCACTGGATGCTCTTTCAGAGGACCTAGGTTCAGTTCCCATCACCCACATGGTGGCTAACAACCATCTGTAACTCTAGTTCCAGGAGATCCAATGCCTTCTTCTGACCTTCAGGCCTTGCATGGCATGGATACACTAAGATAAAATATGAATAAACAAAATTTTTTTAAAAGGGGTTGGGGGTGTAAATGATTCAATCCCCAGGACCCCAAAATCAAAGATGAATGATACTCAGAATATATTCTCTAGAGGAAAAACTTCTAAATATTCTATTAAGGCTGCAGCAAAGAAAAGATCAGAAAAAGAAGTCAAATTGTTTAGAGGGGCAATAAAGGCCAATTAGGGGAAAACTCCTTCAGGTCAATAAGGCATCTCTGGCCTGAAGACCTCCCAATGACCCAGCCAAGGCACCACCCCAGAAGAGCAGGTTCAACTTAAGCCATGCTGAAGAGATAGGTGTACTGAATTGTCCTTGAATGAGATGCTATCTATCTTCTCCTTCCCAGAATTCCCACTCCTAACCCAGCACCTCACTCAGCCACCACAGACACACAGCTCATAAGCTTGTCCACTTTTCTAAATCATTCAGAAAAGCATAACTTTTCCTTCTTTCCATCTCTTTTGTAAGCATGCTTCTCCAACACTCTAGGCTTCTTTACTCTTTCTCTAAACGACCTTCCCCACCATATGGCTACTTGTGCCCCCTGCATCTGACCCACATGCTGATTTACACCTCTTCCTTCCTCCCCTCCAGTCCCCTCCAGGCAGCTGCTGAGATTTACAGCTTGCCTATCCTAGGTCTTTTTCTTTTAAACTAATAAAATTGTCCTTAAGCTTCCATTTGAATCCATTCTTAAATTCTTTCATTAATGGGACTAAGAACTCTTAGGGAGCCCTGATTTCCATTCTATCAAAATGCCCCCAACTGGGGCTGGAGAGATGGCCTAGCAGTTGAGAGCGACGAATGCTCTTGTAGAGGACCCAGGATCGATCCCCAGCACCCACATGGCGGCTGAAAACAGTCTTTAGCTCCAGTTCTAGGGGAATCCAACACCCTCTTCTGACCTCCATGGCATGGCACGACACGGGTGCGCAGACCTACATGCAGACAGTACATTCATACACATATGAAAATAAAACAAAATAAATAAAAAAATAGCAAAATGCCCTCAATCTCCCTACAAAAGAGGTCCTGAGACAAGTGCCCCTCTAAAAAACGTGCATGAAGTTTACCAACCTCCACTTATTAAAAGCTATAGCAAAGCTATGAGGTAAATGAAGATTCAGAACAAAGAGAAACTACTTGTATTTGCATGGTCTTGATACAGCACTACTAAATACCAAAATACTTTACAGCAATGCTTTAAAAGAAAGGCTGCTGGAGAGATGGCTCAGTGGCTGGCTATAAGCACTGGTGGTTCTTGCAGAGGACCGGGATTCAAATCCCAGCACCCACGTAGCAGCTAACAATCATCTGTAACTCCAGTTCCAGGGGATCTGACACCCTCTTCTCTCCTCTACAGGCATCGTACTACACAGGTGCATTCACATACATGCACACATAAAATAAAAATAAGGCAAAAAAAAAAAAAGAAAAGAAAAATAAAGGCTGGCCTACTATGGTGCTCACACCCAAAATTTGAGCACTCAAGAGACAGAGGCAGAAAGAAACTTTCTCCATTTTCTCTGGTTTTAACTAAAACATCTACATTGTGCAATTAAAAAAATAAGGACTACTTTTGGGTATTTATGGGTATTTTAAAATTATATGAATATGAAAAGCAAAAGGGAATATTTTATTTATTTTATTGGAAAATAAAATATTTAACTAAAGCTACATTTCTTTTATTGAGACATTTCCAAAATCTATTTTCAACCACAGAGTAATTTGAAGAAGTATGTTTAGACTAAGACTTAACATTAAGCAGGCAAAGATTCTTTAATGCTAGCATTTGGGAGGTGATCTCTATGAGTTCAAAGCCAGTCTGGTCTACAGAGAGTTCCAGGCCAGGAACTCTCAAGGTGAACCCCACCTCAAAAAAACAAAAAACAACAACAACAAAAACAAACCACTAGCAGAGGCTTCCTCAATCAACACTAGCCTCGGCAATCATAATAGTCTTCCCAAATCCTTCAGGGGTCCTCAAGTATTAGTGAAATTACTAATCCCTCCCCTGATGAGTGCTTTTCCACCAATGATTAAAGGAAGAATAGATGGCTGCTTAATTCCTAGTGAAAGCTTCATCAAATGGACATGGACAGCAGCCTCCTGCAACTCAGCTCACCACCAGCCCTTCATCGTGAAGATTATGTTACTCTGAATGAGCATCAATTGAATAAAGGTGTTTAAATTATGTAAAAACTCTTTGGAAATACTAGATGAATCCTAGAGTTCAAACACTTTTTTTAATTTTTTATTCATTATTTTGTATGTGTATGAGTGCACTGTCTGCATGTAGGTTGGTGCACCTGTGTCATGCAATGCCACGGAGGTCAGAAGAGGGTGTTGGATTCCCCTGGAACTGGAGTTAAAGACGGTTCTTAGCCGCCATGTGGGTGCTGGGAATTGAACCCGGGTCCTCTGCAAGAGCAGTCGGTGTTCTTAACCGCTGAGCCATCTCTCCAGCCCCTCAAACACTTTTATATCATCCAAAAACTAGGAAAGTTTTTTACTGTACTGGATAAGTTCTGGTGGGTAGTAGAAATTCTGGCTAAATGTCTCTACTGATTCTTACTAATTTCATCCTTATTCAGAGTAAGATAAAATAGATAGAAAACTTTTCTATCATAAATCTTATAATCTCAAAATGTATCAAACCAGAAAATAGCAGAGATCCAGGTAAGACTAGAAAACAAACTATATCTGTGATCATCTTTTTTTTTTTTTTCATTTGCCTGTTTGCTTGAGACAGGGTCTCTCTACCCCCAGGCTGGCCTTGAACTAAAAACATAGCCAAGGATGACCTTAAACTTCTAATCCTCCTATTCTATCTCTCAAATTCTTTAAATGGACCACCATATGTGGTTTCTGGTGGCCTCCTGCATATGGGGTAAACATTCTACAGACTGAGTTACTACATTCTCCAGCCCTTTATGTGGTTTCTGTTTATTTGCACTTTAAGACAGTGTTATAGACCCCGGACTGGCCTGGAACTTGCTCCTTAGTTGTGAATAAAGTTGGTATGTAGCAGAGGATGCCCCTGCCTTTGACTCCTGAGTGCTGGGAATACAGACATGCTCCATGATGCCTAGTTCACATAGGATGATAGGATGGAACCCTGGCCCCTGCCTGCAAAGCAAGCACTGTGGCATCTGAACTCTGTCCCCAGCCTACATGCACACATCTAATTTCTTTCTCATGATCAGCTTTACACCCTACATAGTGTGAGTCACCATTGATATATGTTTAATGAGTCTAAATTCGGTTCAATACCTCAAAAAAAGACTTCCGTCTCCTTTACACCTTCCCAGCACCCGTTTAGGAGGTGCCTGGGGCAGCCAACGGCAAACTGACTTCAACAAAATGATCTCAGCTCTATCAAAAATCATGGCAAATTCCTACCACAAGGAAATATCGGAGAAATATGGGAAATCGGCCACTCCCTTGCCAGAGATTTGGGTGCAAAAGAAAAATCTCCCCTAAGAAGTAAGCTATCAAGAAGCAAGTACTCAACGTGAGAGTTGAGACTATTGCAAAGGCTGTCCCTGCACCTTGCAGCAATTATTAGCCCTACTCTGCAGACCAGAAAGATATGGTATACAAAGACAAATGCTCTACCGGACTGCAGAAGAAAATCTCAATCTCCAAGCAAGGGAAGTTTTGACATGCCCCCAAAACTTATGTGATGTTTTACTCAGTCTATTTAAATAATAAATATATTTTAATGCCATAACTGTTGGTTGCACACTGATAGGAGGATTTGTGTTTTACACTAACAGCTTTGAAATCTGAGCTTTACATCTAGTTACCAAAAAGTAATTACTTACACTAGGGCCCTCCAGATGGAAGGACTGAACACAGCCGTCCAGTTCAGTTGCCACCAGCCACCTGCAGGTTCTGAGAGTCTGCAATGAGGCTGGGCCAGATGGGGATGAAACGAAAGTGTAAAATACATGTACACAAAGGAATGTCAGGTACACACAGGAATATCCCTTTATCCTAGTGTGCTGAAAACACATGTTCAGCACGTCCACTTCAATAAAATATATTACAAAACCAATCCCGCCCTGATTTTTCCCCTTCTCTAATGTGGATATTGGAAATCTCCATCATATCCAGGGCTCACCTTCCTGGCTGACATTCTATTTCTCTGTGACAGTATTAAATGAACTGTTAAAAGATGCTCTTTGGTGAATAAAAGATAGGTTATTCAGGACTGCAGTATGGCTTAGCGATGAGCAACAGCCTAACATGGCCAGGGCTCTGGTTTCAATCCGTAGCACTGCCAAAATATTTTTAATTATGCTGGGTATGGTAGTGGTACAGGCTTAGAACCCCAAGATTCGCCAGGCCTGGTGGTGCATGCCTTTAATCTCAGCACTCAGGAGGCAGAGGCAGGTGGATCTCTGTGAGTTCCAGGCCAGCCTGGTCTACATAGCAAGTTCCAGGCCAGCTGGGGCTACAGAGAGACCCTGTCTCAAAAAGGAAAAAAAAAATCCCAAGATTCAGGTGGCTGATGCAGGAGGATTGTTACAAGTTGACAGCCAATCTGGACTACATAAGGAGTTCTAGTCCTGTTTGAGATACATTGTGAGATTCTGTCTCAAAAAAGAACAAACAAATGAGGGAGGATGGTTAATTCCTAGGTCTGCAAAAAGCTCAGGACATTCAAATTGCTAGTTAAGCCCCTCCTGCTGACATGAAAACTTGTTGGGTTTAATCCTTATTCAACCACAAATCCATTCTGTAAACAACTGTCTACTGAGCTACTCCTATGTCCCAGCAAAACACTGCAATGTCTGCTACAGGAGTTTTCCTCTGCAGATTTACAGAAGACAGCTTTTATATAGTGTCCCCCTCACACCACTTAAATCTTCAGTAATCAATAAGCATGTTGCTATTAATAATAACAACTGCATGGTGGCCAGCAGACATGAAATAGGTCAAGTGTGAAAGGGCGATGCTCAGCAATAATCCAAGGATTTCATTGGTTAGACACGAGAACTAGTCGCACCATTAATCCTAACACTCAAGAGACAGAGGCAGGCAGATCTCTGTGAGACTGAGACCAGCCTGTTAAATAATAAATTCCAGACCTGCTGTGACTACAGGGCGGCCCTGTCTGAAAAAAGAAAGAAAAGAAAAGAAAAACTCCATAGTAATTCTGTAAAATACTCCATTCCTAGCAGGGGGTTCCTATGTCCACTTGTCATTCCAGAACTTGAGAGGTTCAGAAAGTTCAAGGTCACCCTTGGTTGCAGAGTGATTTTGAGACCACTATGGGATACATGAGACCCCGTCTCAAAAAAAAAAAAAAGAAATGAAAAGGAAGGGAAGAAGAGAGTGCGAGGTAGGAAGGAAGGAAAGAGAAATGCCACACTATGAGATAGAATAATGCTCACCACCTACTCAGTCTACTAATCAGAAACTGCAGTTCCAGTCCGTGGCTTCTTTCTACATAAAAACGAGCTCTGTTTCCCAAAGAAGATGATCCCACAGTTCCCATTCAGCTGAAGTCCCAAGAAATACAGTGAGGGTTCTGCCTGAGTAAGAGCCAAGCTCACGGTTTCGGAATTACATTTCATGGAAGATTTGAGCAGAAGGCATTCTGCGTTTGATCCAGAAATCCCTCAGCACCGTCATTTAGAAACTGTCAGTGCAGGAGAGAAAGCCTGCCCTGAAGTCCTATCTAATTAAGACATCAAACCACTGCCCTGACCAACTTGCTCTTCTTGTTCTGCAAGATGAGGCTGTCTTGGTGCTTTTATTAATATTCTAGCACAGCGACAGAATCGCTACATTAAAAATTTGGTGTAAATCCAAGGTTCAAGATGCAATAAACTGGGTAAGCTTTAGGGGCATCAATTCTTTTACAAATAAATGTTACAACCCTGCTAGTCTCACTTCTCTTCCAATAAAATTTTAAATACAAATCTTCAGGCTCTAAATTTCTGAACCAATGAAGAAGGACACTCAAGCCCTTGAACACGGGAGCACCTGCTGTCTGCTGTAGGCTTTGTACTCTGAAGACTCCAAGGACCGAGGGAGACACCACCCTATCCTTCAGAAAGTGTGCAGCCTAGTGGGGCTGGGGAGCTAACCCAGGTGCTAAGTGCTTGCTACACAGGCAGGGGAATGTGAGTTCTATCCCCAACACCCATTGCTCGCATAATCCCAGCACTGGAGAGGTGAACACAGATCTCTGGGCTTTACTGACCCGCCAGCCTGGCTAAATGGGTTAGCTCTAGGTGAGAGATTCTGTCTCAAAAAAAAAAGGTATACAGCTCCTGAGAAACACCACCAAAGGTTGACCTTTGGTCTTCACATCTATGTCTTTTATGTACATGCACATGAACACACAGATACACACCCAAAGAAAGTGTATAACACAGTTATTTTCTTATGGCTGCTGAAATGAATTGCCATAAAATTTAAGGCTTAGAGCTGGAAAGATGGCTCAGTGGTTAAGAGCACTAACTGCCCTTGCAAAAGACTTGGATTGGGTTCCCAGCACCCACATGGTAACTAACGGCCTTCTAGAGTTCTAAAAGATCCAACACCCTTTTCTGCCCTCTGTGGGCAATGTACAACATGGATGCACTTACATACATGCAGGCAAAGCACTCATGCATATGAAACAAAAACAAATTTTAAAATGGAAAAAAAAATGTGGCATAAAGAAGCACAAATTTACTCCCTGGTGGCATCGGCAGGACCACTAATGGAAGAATCGTCACTGACTCTTCCAGTTGGCAGAAGCTGACGGAATTTCCTGTCTCTGTGCTCCTCATACCTGCTTTGTGGGGCCAACAGTCCTGCCATCTTCTCCAAGGACACTTGGGACTGGATATAAGGTGTACTCAGATAACCCAGAATAGTCTATGTCAAAGCCTTCAGCTTGATCTCATCTGCAAAGACCATTTATGCGGAGCTTGTGTTGGGGAGTTTTTGATGGCCCTGCAGACCACTGAGATACAAGTCCAGTCCTTTTTTGAATTTTTCTTTTGAAATTTTAAAAATTATTTTATGTGTATATGTGTTTTGCCTGAACGTAAGAACCCCATATACACACCCACAGAGGTCAAAAGAGGGCATCAGATGCTCTGGAACTGGAGCTGCAGACAGCTGTTAGCCACTATGTGGCTGGAACCTGAACCTGGGTCCTCTGTAAGCCCAACCAGCGCTCTTAATGACTTAAGGCCCTGAAATTTTATTTTGAGACAAGGTCTCACTAAGTTATCCAAGCTGTCTTGGAACTCACTGTAGCCCAGACAGGCCTTGAATCTACAACCCTCCTGCCTCAGCCTCCATAATAATTGATCTTACAGACCTGTCCTACCAGGCAGAGATCTTTTTTTTTTTTTTTTTTTTTTGTCTTTTTGAGACAGGGTCTCCCTTTAGCCCCAGCTGTCCTGGAACTCACTCTGTAGACCAGGCTGGCCTTGAACTCACAAAGATCCGCCTGCCTCTGCCTCCCATGTGCTAGGATTAAAGGCGTGCGCCACCACGCCCGGCTCAGAGACCATTTTTGTGGGTTTTGTTGTGTCTGTGTCTGTGTCTGTGTGTGTGTGTGTGTGTGTGTGTGTGTGAGAGAGAGAGAGAGAGAGAGAGAGAGAGAGAGAGAGAGAGAGAGAGAGAAATTGTTCTGTAGCCCACCTGGCCTGGAACTCACTCTACATCCCAGATGTCCTTGGACTTGCAATCCTCCAACCTCACCTCAGAGTAGCTAGAATTACAGACTTCACCCCGGCCGCGTTCCAGGACATTCTCCTCCTACGGCAACATTCACTGGTTGCACAATAAGACCTGGTCTTTGGAAGAGGTCATCATCCAACCCACAGCTGCTCTGGTTTGAAGGTGAAATGTCTCCCCTAGGCTCATGTATTTGAACACGTGGTCCTGGCGGTGGCAGGCCTTGGGCTGGAGCCCAGGTGAAGTGACAAACTGGAGGCAGCTTGAAGGCTTGGTGGCCTTGATTTCACCCTGCTTCCAGACTGCCTACACATGACCAGCTGCCTCACACTCAGGAGCCACCATGTCTTCCCTGCCATGATGGGTTGTGACTAACTGTGAGTGCCAACAAGCCCTCCCTTCCTTCCATTGCTTCCTGTCAGGCATTTGATTACAACCAAAAGCCAAGGTTCTAAAGCTGGGCATGGTGGTGCACACTTTTAATCCCAGCACTGGGAGGCAGAGGCAGGTGGATTTCCATGAGTTCAAGGCCAACCTGATATCAAGTTCAAGGCCATCTGGGGCTACAGGGAGACCCTGTCTCAAAAGAAAGGAAGGAAGGGAAGATGGGAGGGAAAAAGACTTCTAAATTTTCTATTAAGGTTCCAGAAAAAAAAAATAAAAAAAGAAAAGGTTACAGCGAAGATCAAAAAAAGAAGTCAAATTGTTTAGAGGAGCAATAAAGGCCATCAGGGGAAAACCCCTTCAGGTGGAGAAGAGCCCACATCCCAGCCAAGGCACCACTCCAGAAGAGCAGGTTCAATTTAAGCCCTGCTGAAGATAGGTGTGCTGAATAAATAGTCCTTGAATGAGATGCTATCATATCCTTCCCAGAATTCCCACTCCTAGCCCAGCACCTCACTCAGTCACCACAGACACACAGCTCGTAAGCTTGTCCACTTTTCTAAATCATTCGGAAAAGCGTAACTCTTCCTTCTTACCATCTCTTTTCTTTTTTTTTTAATTTTTTTTATTAATTTTATTTATTTCTGTATGTGTATGAATGTACTGTCTGCATGCAAGTCTGTGCACCCGTGTCGTGCAATGCCGCAGAGGTCAGAAGAAGGTCTCGGATTCCCCTGGAACCGGAGCTCTCCTGGAATTGGAGTTTCAGACGGTTCTTGGCCGCCATATGGATGCTGGGGATCGAACCCGGGTCCTCTGCAAGAGCGGTCGGTGCTCTTAACCGCTAGGCCATCTCTCCAGCCTCCATCTCTTTTCTAAGCATGCTTCCCCAACACTCTGGGCTTCCTTACTCTTTCTCTAAACTCTTTCCAGGCCGTATGGCTACGTGGGTGCCTTTGACCTACCTGATGATTTAAAAGCCCCGCCTCTTCCTTCCTCCCCTCCAGCCTCCTCCTCCGGGCAGCTGCTGAGATTTGCAGCTTGCCTGCCCTGAGAGCGTTCCTTTTAAACTTTACTAAAATTGTCCTGGAGGGCTGGAGAGATGGTGCAGCCATTAACACTGGCTGTTCTTGAAGACCGGACCTGGGTTGGAGTCCCAGCACCTACATGGCAGCTAACAACCGTCAATGATTCCAGTTCCAAGGGATCTGATGACCACTTTGGACCTACTTGGGCACTGCACAACACAGGTACACTTTCTTTTTTTGTTTGTTTTTTCGAGACAGGGTCTTCCTGTAGTCCCAGCTGTCCTGGAACTCACTCTGTAGACCAGGCTGGCCTTGAACTCACAAAGATCCGCCTGCCTCTGCCTCCCGAGTGCTGGGATTAAAGGCGTGCACCACCACGCCGGGCTAACACAGGTACACTTATATACATGCAGGCAATACACTCATACACATAAAATAAAAATAATAAAATATTTTTAAATAAAATAAAATTGTCCTAGAGCTTCCATTTCAGCCCATTCTTAAATTCTTTGCTAATGAGACTAAGAACCCCAGGAACAGACCTCAATTTCCACTGTATCTCTGTGGCCATTTGTAATTCTTACTTCCTCTGTGAACGTTTACCGAGCAGCACAAGCTACCAGAGGCTAGCGGTGGCATATTTAGATTAACTAAAGGGAAGAAGCATTCCCTCTCTGCCGCTGCCCCCAGGAATCAGAACCGGCCTAACTACAAGCTGCTGGAGACCACTCGCTAACTGCATGGCACGTCCATCCTGAAACCTGTAAGGGGGACCCCGATATATCTTGGTGGGTTGCTGAACCTCCTCAGAGTCCCTGCCATTTGTCTTTTCATAGTATTAATAAGTCTCCAGAGGGCTGGAAAGATGGCTCAGTGGTTAAAAGCACTGGCTGCTCTTGCAGAGGACCCAGGTCTGATTCCCAGTACCAACATGGCGGCTAAGAACCATCCGTAACTCCCGTTCCACGAGATCCAATACGGGCCTCTGACCTCCTCTGAGGGCAGTGCATGGCATGGGTGTACCTACCTACATGCAGACAATACACTCATACACATAAATATTTTTTTTAAAGCAAGAAATTTTGAGGGGGCGCTTTTGAGACAGGGTCTCTCTGTAGCCCCAGCTGTCCTAGAACTCACTATGTAGACCAGGCTAGACCAGGCTGGCCTTGGACTCACAGAGATCTGCCTGCCTCTGCCTCTCGAGTCCTGGGATTAAAGGCGTGCACCACCACGCCCGGCTGAGAAAGAAATTTTTTTATCCAAAAGGCCAATCTGCCTTAGTGTCTCTCTTGAACCCCAAAATCTGAGGCCTCACAGTCCTTAACTAAAGCTCTTTTTTTTTTTTCCTTTCTTTTCGAGACAGGGTCTCCCTGTAGCCCCAGCTGTCATGGAACTCTGTAGACCAGGCTAGCCTTGAACTTACAAAGATCCGCCTGCCTCTGCTCCCGAATGCTAGGATTAAAGGCGTGCACCACCACGCCTGGCTAAAGCCCACCTTTTTTATAGTGCATAGCAAGCCCATTAATTTACAAAGTCTTTGTGACTTTGTAAAGATAACCTTCAGTGCCATTACTTCTAAAATACAGGTTTGTCAAAAGATTGGTTCTATAGTGTTTTGCTAATCAGAGTTCTGTGAGTTAAAAAAATAAATAAAAAAAAAAAAAAAAAAAAAAAAAAGCTAGTAGAGACCACAATTTAGTCAAGAAAAAATAAATATAGCCAAGCTTTATTTAGCATTGGGAAGGGCCAGGTTTATAGTGCTGGTGACCTTCCGAAAAGCTTTCTACACGGCTCTCCAAATGTGTTCACACCCAGCAGCCTCCTCTTTTTCCTGTGAAAGCCGGAGCCACATCCAGTTTTGTTCAGTTTTGTATCCTCAGCATCTAGTCCAGGCCAAACATATAATAGTTACCCAGTGATATACAGATAAGTAAATAGTGGAAGGAAAGATGGACGCATGGGTGGGTGCATGGGTGGAGTGAGGGAGGGATGGATGTGTGGGTGTGTGGATGAATGAGTGAGATGGATAAATGGGCGGATGGACGTCTGGGGGTGGACTTATGGATAAATAGATGGACAGATGGGAGGGGGCATGTGTGGGTAGGTGAAATGGATAGTAGCCTCATCTCTGTATCCCCAATGTGAACAGCAAAGCAGACTTCAGGGAGCCACTGGCTTGTAAAGAAACAGTCCCTTAAAGAGTAGCACATGGAACTCTATGAAGAGATCCTTACTGACTGCATGCTTTACCTCCAAAGAGCTTTGCAAAGAGCTTCATATAAGCAGGCCACTTATGCATATTACTTAATTGATGATGGATTGTTCTCTTTAATAATTTTTCCTCGCTTCCCCTTCTTCTTTTCATCCTTCTCTATTGCCAGATAATAGACATGATTAAAAATTCAACACTTATACAATAGCACACTATGAACAGTCTCCTTTCTTCCATTTGACCCTAAAAATGTAAAATTTGCTAGCAACAGACTTTCAATTGCCAGATACTTACGAATTAGACTCACAATAAAAAAAAAAATTCTCCTTTGGTGTTAAGGCACTGAACGGAAGGTGACCTGTGCTGGTTAGCTTCAGCTGTCAACCTCACACACCTGGGAAGAGGGAACCTCAGTTAAGCCATTACCACTATTGGACTGGCCTGTGGGCATATCCGTGAGACATTTTCTAAATTGGTAACTGACGTGGGAGGGCCCAGCCCATTGTGGTTCCGGGTTGTTTAAGAAAGCACAGGCCAGAGGAGCAAGCTAGGAAGCAGCATTCCTGCCTCCAGGTTCCTGTCCTGAATTCCTGCCCTGAATTCCCTCAAGGATGAACTGTGTTCTGGACGTGTAAGCCAAATGAATAAACCCTTTTCTCCCTGGTTGTCTTTAATCAGTGTTTTATCACAGTCACAGAAAGCAAGCTAAACCACCTCCTTTCTTTTCTTTTCTTTTCTTTTCTTTCTTTCTTTCTGAGATAGAGTCTCATTCTGTAGCCCAGGCTGGCTGCAAGCTCAGAGCTCTGCCTGCCTCTGCCTACAGAGTACTGAGATTAAAGGCATGAGTCACAACACCTCATTCCTGTCGCCCATTCTTGGTCCACCAGCAACAGAGCCAATGTGCTTCACCTTGTTATTAATCTGTGGATGCACTGAACAGTGTCGTGAGCGGCGAGAGCAACCTATAGGCTCTCAGTGTTGGAATGTAGAATATCCAGGCAGATGCTTTTCAGTATATAATGACTTTATTACACACCACACACGGCATAGGCATATCATATATCACACATTCCTTAACTGTGGTAATCTCAAGCCAAGGGGGCTCGAATAGAATGTAGACAGTCAGTGGGGTTCAGCTGTGCTGGTCCTCCCTGTAGCTTTTCAGAAGGTTCCAAGGGCATCATAGGAGAAGGGAGCTGGATCAGAGGAAGGCAGTGAGGTCCCAGAACCCTGAGAGCAGCAGTCAGGTAGGTCTGCCCGACTGCTGTCCATGAGGTCCTCAGCTAAGGTGAAAGAATCAGTGGTCACCAAAGCCAGAGGAACCTCAGAGGCCAAGGAATGTTGCCGATGGGGTCTGCGTTCAGGAGCAGAGGTTTAAAATGTGTCTCTGGAGTGTTTCTGTGCATTCCTGTTCAAGTCTGTCCTTTCTGGGATTTTTTACACTGTTTTCTGGGTGTGTATCAGAGCCACCTTGGGGTTGGCTCACTGGCCTATCTGAACCAGGCATGTTTTCTAGTGCCTGCTCCCTACAGTCTTCTTAATAGAAAGCCACTACAGACACAGGGCATCCATCACTCATGTTCAAAGACCCGGACCTCTAAGACATTTAGCACAAGACAGTACCCAGCCCATCTTCACCCTTTCCACATGCCTGAGAAGGTCGGTTCTGAGTCACCCTACGTCAAGTCAGGGATAGCATTTACAAAGTGCGAATCAAGGGAGCTGGAGAGATGGCCTAGCAGTTAAGAGTGCCGACCGCTCTTGCAGAGGACCCGGGTTCGATCCCCAGCACCCACATGGCAGCCGAGAACCGTCTGAAACTCCAATTCTAGGAGAACTCCAGTTCCAGGGGAATCCGACGCCCTCTTCTGACCTCCGCGGCATTGCACGACACAGGTGCACAGACTTGCATGCAGACAGTACATTCATACACATACAGAAATAAATAAAATTAATAAAAAAAATTTTTTTAAAACAAAGTGCGAATCAATGCGATCAACCCGGGAGGAGGGCGGCAGGGACGCACATGAAAAGCTCTGGTTCTATGAAAACATCACGTGACTTTTGCTTGGTTTTTAGCAACGTGTCTAGACCAGGATCGTACCGTAAGATGAAGCAGAATGTGAAAGCCCTGAGCTGGCCAAGATCCACAGAGACTAGCCAGCCCTGAGCACCATGGCCTAAAGAAGCTAAGGACTCAGGGTAGGGCCTGAGGGTGTGGCTCGATTGAGGAAGTGCTCGCCTACCAACGCGAGAAGCCCTGGATCTGAGCCCCATCGGTTCAAATGGGCCGGACACAATAGTGCACACCTGCAACCCTAGCGCTCATTAAGTACAGGCGGGAGGATCGGAAATTTAAATTTCATCCTTGGCTATACAGTGAGTCCAAGACCAGCCTAGGATGCATAAGACCCTATCGTTAAAAAAAAAAAAAAATCAAGAAGCAGTGTCTGAACAGAGTATCCCTGTGGTATGGGGGACTCAGGCCCAGAATCCCAGCACTCAGGAAGGTAAGACAGGAAGTCCACAGGCTTGAGGATAGTCTGAGATACACAGCAAGCCTCTGTTTGAAAAACAACAAATAGTACAACAAGCACTTATTTCTGAGCCTAGAACAATGGGGGAAAAAACACAAACAATCAGCACATACACAAGAATTACCAGGTTACATAATTTGTGTGACAGAACCATTTGGCAAATCGTAGCCTAACTAATCTCTGATGCAGAGATCTTTGTCAGCAATCACCATGAAGGGCAAGTGAGATGGCTCAGCAAGTAAAAGCACTCGCCACCAAGCCTGATAACTTGAGTTCCACTTGAGTTCCACCTGAGTCCCAGGTGCTGGAAGTACCAGATCCACCTGTTCCAGAAGTGATTGAACCAGCTGTCACATGGGCAAACTCATCCCTGGCTTCTGATGCAAACCATGCTCAATTCCTGGAAACCTAGGAGTCCACAAGGAGGAGTTGGTATTAGGGGAACAGCCACATATTTACTGTCCCTACTTAGTGGCTTTTTGGACACCCTGGTGCAAACGTTTGGCTGGAAACCTCCGCAATCTATTTAGGTTCAGCAGTTGGATCATGAGAATAAAGTGAGAATTTTAAATTTGGCTGTGGAATCAGACAGAAATTGACAGAAAAATAAAAATTTTTAAGGAAACATTTGATGAACTTTCACCCAAATTCCCACACGGAGACAAATGTTGAACATTTATTATGATACAACCAAGGTTTGTTTTTCTAAAGACAGAATAGCAAGTGTGTTTTGTTTATCTTTCAAACTACCCTAATCTACAAAATAAAAAAATACAAGAAGCTGAGAACATATGCTGAAAAATTTCTTGTTGTAGAACCATCTCCTTTTATCTGTGGCCAAACCTAGCAAGGAAGCCTTTCAGAAGAGCGGTCTCTAAAGTCTACGCTGATCCACCAGTGGGAGCCAACTCACCTAGCTCCTGACTGAGCCTGGCCGGTGTGGGCTACCAACAGGTGAAAGCAGACAAGGAGGAAATTCCCCTGGCAGTGCAGCTTGCTGTGCGTCCACGGCACAAGCCTGAGCACACCACGCCCACCTTTGGGGGCTCTGTACATCCAAATTCCTCCTTCCTCTTATTCACATCCCAGAAACGTGTAAAGGGGTCAGTAGTGCATTCTAATAGCCTGGCCTACCCACTGTAATAATCCCTAAGCGTCCCTATTAGGCCAAAGAAGAGACAGGACCCAGCCTCAGTAAACCTTGTGACAACCTAGGCACCCTTGTACAGGCCCCAGCAATTAATAGCACCCTCAGGGCACATCGACTTATCTTCTTCCTTCCAGACCAGTGTTGAAAATAAAGGGCTCAAGAAGTGTTCCAATGGAAGACACCACACTTCTGTGAGACTGGCTGAGTTCACACATGAACCCAGACCCCAGAGGAAAAGGGTGAAGCGTAGACGTGCAGCCAGTCCTGCTCTAGGCTTTTAGAGGAGCCCTGCCTCCACCTGTGAGGGCCGTCTTCACTGTGGACTTGACTGGATTTAGAATCCTGTATGTAAGGAAGTTTCCAGAAGGTTTAGCTGAAGAACAAGGATGCACCAGAATGGGGGTGACACCCTGGATGGGGAGCGTTCAGTGAGGAGGGAGCGGAGCCCCAGCATCATCAAGTCTGCTTCCTGCGGGTGAGCATGGCAGGACCAGGGGTCTCCCCTGCCAGGACAGACTGTGCCCCTGAACTGCAGGCAGAGATAATTCCTCCCCTGGCCCCCCTGCCTTAAGTTGCTTCAGGTTAGGTATTTGATCTTAGCAACAAGAAAAGTAATGGCTACACCTTCTTTGGATGGGAAAACCTAGAAAGTTAACAGGACCCCACCTGGGAGAGGAGAGCCAGCCACTCGGCAGCTCTGAGCACCAGAGCTCAGCCCTGAGCCGCTGACCTTCTGCGTCCCTGGATTCAAACTTCACGGCAAAAATATTCACACAAAAGATTGCATCTGACTAAAACGTGTAGAGATTTCCACATCATCATTCCCTAAGCCGGAGAGCACGACCTTTGTTCACGCAGCACTGACATCACACAGGCAGCGTGGAAAGGTGCGGGCGGGGTCCATGGAAGTGGAGGGCAGCCCGGCAAATAGTAAATTTCACGTTATCCGATACAGGCACTTAATCTTTTTTCTTTCTTTCTTTCTTTCTTTCTTTCTTTCTTTCTTTCTTTCTTTCTTTCTCTCTCTCTCTCTCTCTCTCTTTCTTTCTTTCTTTCTTTTTCTTTCTTTTCTCTCTTCTCTCTTTCTCTCTTTCTCTCTTTTTCTCTCTTTCTTTCTCTCTTTTTCTCTCTCTCTTTCTCTCTTTCTCTCTCTCTTTCTCTTTTTCTCTCTCTCTTTCTCTCTCTCTTTCTCTCTCTCTCTTTCTCTTTCCTTTCTTTTTCCTTTTTCCTTTCTTTCCTTTCTTTTTCCTTTCTTTCTTTTTCTTTCTTTCTTTATCTTCTCTCTCTCTCTCTCATTCTCTTCTCTCTCTCTCTCTCTCTCTCTCTCTCTCCTCTCTCTCTCTTCTCTTCCTCTCTCCCTTTCTTTCTGGACAGGCTCACTATGACCTCAAGCTCATGGCAAGCCTTCTGCCATTCAACCTTACAAGCTCAGATTATGTGAGT
This sequence comes from Rhizomys pruinosus, assembly GCA_009823505.1. NCBI lineage: Eukaryota > Metazoa > Chordata > Mammalia > Rodentia > Spalacidae > Rhizomys > Rhizomys pruinosus. Next base: position 1,279,318 of record VZQC01009509.1, on the reverse strand, counting down.
GTGACTATGCCCTGCCATATAAGGGACTTAAGCATCTTTGGATTCTGTTATCAAAGAGTCCTGGAAAGAATTTCCCCCCCATGGATACTGATTTCCTGTTTGTGTGTGTTGTGTGTGTTTGTGTGTGTGTGTGACTGTGTGAATACTGGTGGAGACGAGGGAGGAGGAGGAGGGAGGGAGGGAAGAAGGGGACAGAGGGAACGAGAGTGTTCATCAGGATGGGGAGAGAGTGGAGAGAGAGAAGACATAACAACAGAACTAAAACTCCAAAGAAAGGAAAAAACAGCCAGACATGGTGACCCATACCTTTAATCCCCAGAACTTGGGAAGCAGGCGGGCAGGTAGATCTCTAAAATAAGGGAGGGAGGAGGGAGGGGAGGGAGGAAAAAAGGAAAAAAAGGGGGGAGGGGCTGGAGAGATAGTACAGCGGTTAAGAGCACTGGCTGCTGCTCCCGCTCTTGCAGAGAACCTGGGTTTGATTCCCGGCACCCACATGGCAGCTAACACCCTCTTCTGATCTTCTTGGCATTGCACGACATGGTTTCACAGACTTGCATGCAGATGTTACACTCATACACATGAAATTTTAAAAAATAATTTTTTAAAAAAGAAAAAGAAAAAAGTTAGGAGTCACAGGAGTCGATAGGGGAATTGCGGAGCCACCTCAGCTCTCCATCGGACATCTGACTTGAAGAAAAATATTGATAAGGAAACAGAGCCGGGTGTGGTGGTGCACACCTTTAATCCCAGCATTCAGGAAGAAGAAGCAGGAAGAGTTCAAGGCAAGCCTGGTCTACATAGTGAGTTTCCAGGCCAGGTGGGGCTAAAGACCAAAAAAATAAGAAAAAAGACAACAGTCTCAGAAACATGGAACAAGGGTTCTGTGAAGATTGTTTAGGATCATCCTTGAGGATTTCCTTACACAGAATGACCTCCTGTTAAACTCTGACAAGTACAATATATTCTCCCTCGCTCTTTACCCCTCTTCCCTCCCCCTTTTCTCCCCCACATCCACCAACGAGACATTCATGTATAGCCCCAGTTGTGTCCTCAATACTCCTATCTATGTATTGAAGAATGAGTATTGAAACTGGATTCTGCTTGTTCTACCTCTGAGTGCTGGGGATAACCCCAGCATGTCCACACATAGCAGTTGATGGGATGTCTGGAGATCACACCCCGGCTCATGGCATGCTAGGCAAGCTCTCTACCAACTGAGCTATCTCTCCAGCCCCTGGCAAACAGTTTGTGAGTGCAAAGCTTCACTGTCTCTCTGGCCTCTCAAGAAGCCAGAAAGCACCAGCAGAGCTCTGTCCTTAGTTTCAAGCCTGATTGAATGACTGAGTCCCAAAATACATCTGCATTTGCAGAACAAAAGTGAATCTTACCACCATGAAACCAAAAAATGACCAGGCTTGAGTCTTTCAGTTAACATTGTTGCTCTCCAAACTTTGGTGTAAAGTCAACAGATCTGCAGTGGGCCATTTACTGCTGGTTGGTTCGTGTGGACACTGTCCCAGTGCCAATTTTCCCATCTGTAAAATGAGAATGTCGCTGCGTGGGATTCCAATAAAACCAAAGAAGAATGTGTAAGACACACAGAAGTCTAAGGGCTGTGACGACTGAGTGTCCTTGAAAAGCAGACCACTGAAAACTGAATTTTAAGACAAAACTCCCAATTAAGACAGGTGTTACAGCTCACATGTATAATCTCAGTCACTTGGAGGTGGCGGGAGGATGCACCCATTTGTTTGAAAGGTACCCTGAGTACTATATATACAAGTACTTTGTCTCAAAGAAAGGAAAACAAAAGAAACAAAAAACACCATGCCTTCCTCTCTCAAATGAAATGAAATCACTTGCAATAAAAGACCTCATAGGAGTTGTTTGGATTGTCTTCAGTGCTGTATAATTCAAAAAGTATTTCTAGCTGGGTAGGTGGTGGCGCACAGCCTTTGCAACCTAGCACTTGGGAGGCAAGGCATGGCAGATCTCTGTGAGTTCAGGCCCAGGCCGTGGTCTTCGAGTGAACATCCAGTGAAGCAGGGGGGGCTCCATGGGAGACTCTGTCTCGAAAAGACCAAAAAAAAAAAAAAAACATAAAAAAAAAATAAATCAAATTAGTATTCTAAAAACTGAATTACATCTTGGGCATGGTGGCACATGCCTTTAATGCCCAAACCTGAGAGGCAGAAGCAAGCAGATCTCTGTGAATTTTAGGTCTCCATAGTAAGCTCCAGGCCAGCCAGGACTACATAGTGGGATCCCGTCTTCAAAAAAAATTTAAAAAAAAAAAAAAAAAAGAAAAATTACCATAAACCAGGCATGGTGGCTCACAGATGTAATCCTTGCACTAAAAAGACTGGGGCAGGAAGATTGAGGACAGCCTAGACTACCTAGTGAACCCAGGCTTGCCTGGGGTACAAGTATAACACTCTGTCTCAAGGAAGTTAAGGCAAAGGAAAGAATTTCTGTTTTTAAAATCCAACCTCTAATTACTCTCAAATAGCTGCCAGGTTACCCAACACTTAACCTAGTCTAAATATCCTTATCTTAAGCCAAGGATTTGGTGCCCGTGAGGTTGCTCTCAATCAAGATTATGAAAACTTGTTACTGGGATACCAAACACCCTGCATGTGGACTCATGGGAGAGGACTGCCAGGACTTAGCAACTGCCCACAGAGCTCTGTTTGGCTGTTAGTTTATGCAGGTTAGTCTTCCAAAATTATTTTTGTGACTTTTTTATTTATTTGGTTGTTTGGTTGTTTGGTTGGAGATATATATATATAATTTTTTTTGAGACAGTGCGTCATGGAGCCAAGGCTGGTCTGGTAACTCCTGAATATCCTACCTCCATCTCCCAAATGCTGAGATTACAGACATGCATCGAACCCTACCCTCTACCCCACCCCCAACTAGTTCTTCAAAACTCTTAATGTGATAAGCACAAAATACTTTAATAGCCTGACTTCTGGTGGCAGGGACTGCCTCTCTCTAGTCTGTGGCTAACTTTTTAAACCATGATTGTTACATACACCACAGAGAACTTGGCTCTGTTGCATGCTTGTATTAGCAGCACACCTTAACCTGACAGAGACTCCCAAGTGGTGGCTGGTCAGCCACACTGCATTCCGACTTGTCTTTGTCTTGGGCCATCTGGGCCAAGTTTGTCATGGACTTCTGTGAAAGCTTTCTTCGCTTACAAAGAGATCCGTCAAAACCCAAGTTGTAGAGAAACTAGACCCTTCAGACATGGTTGCCAGCAACTCCAAACCTATTGGTATCACCCATTTAGAAATGAGGTGCTTCCTAAAAAGGTTAATATAATTACCATATCATCCCTCCATTAGCACCTAGGTATATACCCAAGAGAAAATATCTATCCATACAAAGACTTATGGACAGATGCTCACAGCAGTACTATTCCAGACATCCAAGCATTGTGAACAACTTACATGACCATCATCTAATGAACTGGTCCCAATGGGGTATGTCCACACAATGGAATACTACTTATCAGAGTACTGACACAGGTCATCCCATAAGTGACCTCTTAAGCTCTATGGTAAGCCCTAAAGCCAAAAGACCACTAATCATATGAATCACTTTCTGCAACAGAGCCTAAAGAGGATATTTATAGAGACCGAAAGATTCATAGGTGCCTGGGACTGGTGGCTAGGAACAGAAACTGACAACTGATATGGGGTGTCTTTATGTGAAATGATCTGAAAATAGTGGCAGTAGCACAAAAATGTTGTAGATTATACACTTAAAAATATATTATAGCCGGGCGTGGTGGCGCACGCCTTTAATCCTAGCACTTGGGAGGCAGAGGCAGGTGGATCTTTGTGAGTTCAAGGCCAGCCTGGTCTACAGAGTGAGTTCCAGGACAGCTGGGACTTACAGGGAGACCCTGTCTTGAAAAAGACAAAAAAAAAAAAATATATATATATATTATAGCCAGGTGTGGTGGCGCACACCCTTAATCCTAGCACTTGGGAGGTAGAGGCAGGCGGATCTTTTTGAGTTCAAGGCCAACCTGGTCTATAGAGTGAGTTCCAGGACACCTGGGGCTACAGGGAGACCCTGTCTCGAAAAGACCAAAAAAAAAGAAAAAAGATATTATAAGCTGGGTATGGTGACGCATGCCTTTAATCCCAGCACAGAGGAAGGCAATCTCGGTTAGTTCAAGGCCAGCCTGGTCTACATAGTGAGCTCCAGGCCAGCTAGGACTATACCCACACACAGAAATATAATAAAATGACATGCATGTCCCAGCCGTCGGTGGTCATCCACTCTTCCCATTTTGAGTGACGATGACATGGCAGAGCCTTGGGCCAGTCCAGAACAGTCCTACTCTGGATTCCTTTAGTAAGAAATCCCAAAATAGGTCAGCACTCAGGAGGGAGGCAAAGACAGGTGGATCTCTGTGAGTTTAAGGTCAGCCTGGTATACATAGCGAGCTCCAGGCCATCTGTGACTAAAAGGAGACCCTGTCTCAAAAAAACAAAAATAAATAAATAAATAAATAAATAAATAAATAAATAAATCCCAAAGTAGAATAAAATAAAGATAAAATCCTCTCTCCCCAAGCTGGATTCAAATGTACTGTCTTCCTGCTTCGGCATCTGAGTGCTGGGACTGCATTCGTCTACCACCAAACTCTTACTTTGTAAGAGAATCTAAGTTTGGAGATTTCTTCCTGACCAACCCAGAGGAGAAGGCCGAACACACAGCAACGCAGTGGCAGAAGAGTCAAAGGGAACTCCAGCCTGGCGCGGTGGTAACTCCAGACTGGCGTGATGGTAACTCCAGCCTGGAGTGGTGGCGCACACCTTTAATCTCAGCATTGGCAAGGCAGAGACAGGTGGATCTCTGTGAGTTCAAGGCCAGCCTGGTCTACATAGTGAATTCCAGGCCAGCTGGGGCTACAGGGAGACCCTGTCTCAAAAAGACAAAACAATCAAATGTAACTCAATGTTTGAGGCATTTGTTTGGTCTATATGTTTGTTTCGTAACTACATGTTTGTGGTATTTCCTTTGATCAGGCCTAGGTACCTTCTAACACCATTGTCTATCTTATGTTCTTTGGTATATTTAAGGTGGCACATCACAATCATTCTGTTCAAACCCAGTTTCATCCAGATATGGTGGCACACATCTGTGATCTCAACACTCAGGAGAAGGAAACAAGACAGTCACAAGTTCAAGTCCAGCTGAGGCTATATGAGACCCATTCTCAAGCAGACAAGGCTGGGGAAGTGGCTCACTTAGTAAAGGGCTTGCCATGTGAGTCTGAGGACTGAGTTCAATCCCCAGACTAAACACACACACACACACACACACACACACACACACACAAACTAGTATGGTGGGATCTTATGATCCCAATACTAGGGAGAGATAATTGGATCCAAGGGGCTGCTGACCAAACAGCCTAGCCTATCTGGAAAGTTCTAGGCCACTGAGAAACCCAATCTCAAAAAAAAGAAAGAAAGAAACCAGGTATGGTAGCACAATAATCAGAAGGGCTAGCCTAGTCTACTCATAGAGTTCCAGGCCAGCTCAGGCTACACAGAGACCTTGTCTCAAAACAAAACAACAACCAAAAACCAGAGTCAGAAAGTAGTTTTGTGTACATATGCATATGGAGGCCAGAAGTCAACCTTGGATGTCAGTCTGCAGGTAGAGTCAACTTGGTTGGTTTTTTGTTTGGTTTGTTTTTTTGTTTGTTTGTTTGTTTGTTTGTTTGGTTTTTTTTGGTCTTTTTGAGACAGGGTGGTCTCCCTTTAGTCCTAGATGACCTGGAGCTCACTATGTAGACCAGGCTGGCCTTGAACTCACTGAGATCCACCTGCCTCTGCCTCCCAAGTGCTGGGATTAAAGGCGTAGGACACCATCTCTCATTTGCCTAGAGTTTACCAAGAAGGCTAGGCTGGAGGGCCATCGAGCCCCAGGGATTGGTGCACCTCCATCCCCAGAGCACACTACCATTGCCCAGTTTTCTTTTCGTATGGCACTGACTTCTCTCCCCAGGCCCAGACTTTTTAAGGGTCTGTAATAGATCACAGAGTTTTAGAAAGGTCTTTGCTTTCCAAAACCCATATAGCCAAGCCTGGCAGGAAACTGGGCTCCAAAAATTCTCATTTCTAATTTAACAGCAAGCGGCATGGGCAATCTTTCCTTCCTCGGGACACACGTATTTCTCTTGCCTCATCTTCCCCACTTCTAAGAGTAGGACATCTTAGGCTTCAGCACCTCAACTCTTTTCTTTCTACGCCCACTTCCATGGTGAACTTATCCATTCGTAGCTTTAAACAGCACTTAATTTCTCCCAACTTCCAAATCCACATCTCTAGATTAATATCTTGAAAATCTGACCTGCCTATGGAACTGCTCAGGTGCTTCAAAGCATCTACATCTTGGACTGAAGGGATGGCTCCGTGCTTGGTTGTGCAAGCAGGAAGACCCAAGTTTGAATCCCCAGAACCCCTGTGTGCATGCCTGTCACCCAGCACTGTGGGGGACAGGCGCGTCACAGAAGCTTGCCAGCTGCCAGCCTGGCTAGGGTTCAGTGAGAGACGCTGTCTTTTTTTTTGGTCTTTTCGAGACAGGGTCTCCCTGTAGCCCCAGCTGTCCTGGAACTCACTCTGTAGACCAGGCTGGCCTTGAACTCACAAAGATCCGCCTGCCTCTGCCTCTGCCTCCCAAGTGCTAGGATTAAAGGTGTGCGCTACCACGCCCAGCAAGAGAAACACTGTCTTAAGGAAATGAGGTAGAGCCTGACATCATCTTCTGTCCTCTGCACAAAGGGGCACAGGTGTGCACACATGCACACACACCACACAGACACATCACGTACCTGCATACCATACACACATGCACCACACACATATACCATACACATAAATACATACATACACACACACCACACACACATACATTCCTGCATACAGACACCACATACACCACTCATACCCACACGCATATCCTTGGATACCTACACCACACACACACACACACACACACACACACACACACACACACACCTGGATCCTGGGTGCTCAAACTGAAGTCCTAGTCACCTTTCCTGCACACTAACTCCTCATCAGTTAAACGCCTTCTGTCCTTCCACAAACTCAGACTGAAGTTCCCAAACCGCTCTTTCCTCCTGACCGTCTTTAGTTCAGTTCCCATCTGCCCAACCAGAAAACCCTCCAGGCTTAGCTCTAACTGCCCCAGCCATGTCAGCTCCCAGGCAAGTGCAGCAGCTAAGGGTCTCCCTGGTTCTGCCCTGCACACCTCCAGCAAGAGTCACTTTAGTTACTTCAGGCCATTTGCTGTCTGAACCGCTTCAATGGCATCTCCTCTGGGTAAACTGCACCGCATTCCTCACTACCCACATTTCCTTCACACCGCATCCTACTACCCTTTCCGGTGCACCCTCCACTCCAGCCAGTGTCCCCTCCCGGCTCTCCCTTGATAAGCCAAGCATAGTTCACTGCCTGGGCCTGAATGCTCTCCATTGTGACAGCAAGGAGCTCAGTCCCTTCGCTCCCTTCCTAAAAGTCCTCAAGGTCACCTTCTGGATAAGGTCATGCACGGAAGGCCCCTCCCACTCCCCACCTCCCTTCCTGCCTCATTTCTCTTAACATTAGCTTCATCCTTTGAAGTTCTGTTTTACTGTCACCAGTGAAAGTCTCAGAAGTGCTGGGGTTATGACTGAGATTCACCTCTGTGTCCTGAGCATCACTTAGTACACAAGAAAGCACTCAACAGATGGTAGTTAAAAGAAGAATAAGGAAAGGAAGACATGAAAGCAGGCTTTCTAAACTCCTGGTATACTTCTGAACATCCGTACCTTGACAGTGATGGACAGACAGCTGGCAGCATAGCTCTGCCTAGCAACTACCAGACTCTAGGTTTAATTTCCAGCCCAAACAAGAGTAACAGGCAGAAATACCACTGCTGGCATTTTAAAAGCCAGCAAATCAGGAGCACTCTTTGCTCTTCTAGAACACCAGAGTTCCGTTCCCAGCACCTACATTGGGGGTAAGGCTCTTAACCATAGTTTCCTTTTTAACAGTAACATTCCTAGGTAACTACTTGATAGACTGTGACAGAGAAGCCATACTTTAATGCTCAGATCAGGCAAAACAAATGTAATCTCCCTTCAGCTAAGTAATCTCCGAAGAAGGCAACCAACGCACCTTACCACCTTACAATGCATTTGCAACATTGGAACTGTGAGCTCTTACTTAAATAAAAGCTCTTTTATGATCAGTGATGTCAGAAGATCTTCATTTCCAGATCTATAAACCGTGAAGCCACTGCTTTATAGCTTGGTGACTAGTAAATTTAAAAATGCTTTTTTTTTTGAAAAATTATTTTAAAAGTCTTTTATTTATTTTTTTTTTTATGTGTATGAATGTACTGTCTGCATTGTAGGTTTGTACACCCGTGCCTTGCAATGCCACGGAGTTCAGAAGAGGGTGTCAGATTCCCCTAGAACTGGAGTTAAAGACGGTTCTCAACCGCCATGTGGGTGCTGGGGATCGAACTCGGGTCCTCTGCAAGAGCAGTCGGCGCTCTTAACCACTAGGCCATCTCTCCAGCCCCCTAAAATGCTTTTAAGCTGGGCATGGTGGCGCACTCCTTTAGTCCTAGCACTCTGGAGGCAGAGGCAGGCAGATCTTTGTGAGTTCAGGGCCAGCCTGGTCTACAGAGTGAGTTCCAGGTCAGCTGGGGCTACAGGGAGACCCTGTCTCAAAAAGACCAAGAAAAAAATATGCTTTTAAGATGGGGCCTCATGCAGCATGGTCTGACCTAAAACTCAACTATGTGCCAAAGAATGAAGTTCTGATCCTCCACGTGAGTGCTGGGATTACAGGCATGAGCCACCAAGGGTGAATCTATGTGGCACTGCAGATGGAACGCATGGCTTCCTGCATACTAACTAGGTAACCACTATACCTATGAACTCAGTTACATCTTCAGCCCGGGAAATTTTGAGACTATATCTAAATCCACTCATTAGTAATAGCTTTGAAGTGGAGAATCTGAGCAAACCAGCGAGGACAGATGGCTAAGTAGGTAAGGATGCCTGTCACCGATCTTGACGTGGGTTCGTTCCCCCGGAACCCATATGGTAGAAGGAAAGAGCCAGCTCCTGCAAGTTGTCCTCTGACACTTGCACATATTCTGTGCCACACGTACCCACACACTCTCGATCAATCGATCAGTCAAAAATAAGAGGGAACATCCTATTAAACCAATTCTAAAAGTTATTAATATCTCAGTTGACAGCTATTATATCAGGAAATGAAGGGGCATGTGTTCAAAGCCAAGCCCTCCAGCAGCAGGCTAGCACAGTAATATTTAACCAATGTTTGCTGAAGGAAATTAATCTGCAATTAATGGGACAAAAGAATTAAATAGAATATGTTCTTAGAGAAAAGCATATCCAAGCATGTACAAACTTCTGTCCAAATTGACTTTGACTTTAGTGAACAGCTTTGTTTGACATGGTTTGAAATGTGTAAGACAGTTAAGCAAGTTTGAACATTAAACCATCACTAATCCATTGTAAAAGCTAATAATACTACTCTGACTATGTTTATGGATGCTTAGCTCTCTGCTTGTTTTTTTTTCATACATATGCTCTTGGGGTTTTTTTGGTTGCTTTTCGTGGTGCCAGTAATTGAGCACAGGACCTTATACAGGCTAGATGCGAGCTCTACTATGAGCTCTCTCACCTACCCAACATATATGCTTCTTTAAATAAACATTCCCAGGGCTGGAGAGATATCTTGGTGGTTAAGAGCACAGCCTGAGTTTGATTCCCAGCACCCATGTCAGGCAGCTGACAATGGCTTATAACCTCAGCTCCAAGGGATCTGATTCCTCTGGTCTCTGAGGGCATCTGCACTCATGGACACATACACACAGACACACATGTACAACTCTGTGAGGCAGGTGTTAGGATGCCCATTCTACAGATGACAAGGCTAAATCCAAGGCTATATGTAACTGGGCCAAGCCAAAGTATGCAGTCAGTAATCGCCTGGGCTGGGGACTTACTCCAAAGTCTGTGTCTAAACCTCTGAGTCCAACACTGGGTGACCATTAAAAGAAATTCCAGGGGGCTGGAGAGATAGCCTAGTGGTTAAGAGCACCGACTGCTCTTGCAGAGGACCCGGGTTCGATTCCCAGCACCCACGTGGCAGCTGAGAACCATCTGTAACTCCAGCCAGGAGAACTCCAGTTCCAGGGGAATCTGAGACCCTCTTCTGACCTCTGCAGCATTGCACGACATGGGTGCACAGACCTACAAGCAGACAATACATTCATACACATACAAAAAAAAAAAAAAGAAATTCCGACACACTAACTTCAGACAGGTAATACCCTTGTGAAGAGCACTATACTCTCTGTGTCCAGAAAAAAATATCCCAGCAGAGAAACTTTCAGTAAAACGCAAAGAGCTCTGGATCTCCATAGAACACACTTTGCTGAAAGTGCGCTCTATAGCACTCAAGCAGAAACATAATTCTTTAAGGTCTCCAGGTCAGTACCTCTCTGGTTTAACTAATTGAAGATAAACTTTACAACCAAAGAGTTTTCTAAATGTTAGGAACAATCAAGAAAGCATAGAATCTTCGTGCTAAAGGATTCCAGAAGTTTGCTTAGACCTTCGTTTTACAGAAGATAAGCAGAAGTCTGGAAGGCACAGTAGCACATGCAGCTTACTCAAGCAGCAGTACCCAAACTATCCTTTTTCATTTACAGGGGAATAACGATTGTTTCCAATCCTCAATTAATTTCTTTGACCAAACTCTAGAAAGCAAACTCTTGATTTTCCAGAGAAAAGTACTGCTTCAACAAGTGCAGGAAATACTGTACAGAATTAACCCTTTTATATTACCAATGGGGCAATGATAATTTTTAACTGTATTTTCAAAGATGAACAAAAATGAGCTGTAAGACTTTAAAAAAGGAATATAAGACTCCCTGACCACCACAAAACATTGATATCCACCATGAAGTTGCAACAAATCTGAAGGCTCTTTGGGTATTGAATTGCTAAAGTTTGCATTCTACTAGAACTCCCAATACTTTGTATTGATACCCTGTTATCAGAAATTCATTTACCTGGGGCCACTTATGGATTCTGCATACCAAAATGAAGTGACAAAATGAAAATTAATAATCTAATGAAAACCACATAAGTTCTGTTAAAATAGAGTGTCCACTGTGGTATTTAAGGACAAAATCAACCATAAGTAAAATAGAGCATTGGACTGTTGGGGCTACTGGACACATCCCCGCATGAAAACACAAGTGTACATAAATCCATATTTGTAATACGTGTATATGTGTAGATATGGAATGGTGCATTGTAAAATTAATAAAAACATCATCACCTCCAACAGGGAAGCACGAAGTATATATAAACCATCCGGTCTAATGACTACCCAAGTAAGGGGACAGTCCAGTGGCATAAAGTATAAGGCCCAAAGGAAAGGGCTTGGAGAGTATCTAACAAGAAACATACCTTTTTTCAGTCGGAGAGTTCCCAGTCTTCAAACTGTAATAATCCACAAATGGCAAGCCTTGTCAAAAGTCCCAACAGTTTAACTCTGGTAGCTCCCAAAGAAGAAGTTGGTGGTATCCATCCAGGGATAACTTGTAGTTCACCAAATCCATGGGACTCGTTGGTATGTGTATATGTATATACATATAGATAGATAGATATCCAGTAAGAAGATTGAAAATGCAGGTCAGCCCTAGGGAGTACTCCACCACCACATGATACTTTGAGATTCTGGTTAGGACACCTATACAGTTGGAATTCCTTAACGTTAGCTTCGAGCCACTCTGTAGAGCCCTTAAAAGGTATCCATCTTCCCAATGCTTTTCTGTCTTTGACAAGAAAACTCCAAACTCTGAAGCTCTCGCACCTTGCAGAATGGTAACCGTCAGAAGTTAATTCACTATTTGGCTGTTTCCTTGAACTGTTAACAATGCATTCGGTTTGATGTTTGTCAAAAGTGAATCCCAGACGAAAGCCTCCAGTAATTGGGAATGCAAAAAAGGAGAGTGAAGAAGGTGATAAATTACCTTGGTATTTGGATGGATCCCACAAAACATACCGGAAGATAATAGCCTGGCTTTGTGCTGCAGAATCAGAACGCATAATATTTAAGCACATCCCAACCGATAAAGCAAACATCTACCGGATTTCTACAAGGCCCCAATTTAGATCTCCAAGGTATCTTTTTTAAAATTATCATCATTATTAAACAAGTGGCTGGTAGAGATAAACAACTTTTGAATGAAATTCATATAAAGTGAAGCTGTTGAGCTGCTGAGCAAGAACCGACAGAAACATTCCAAAGTCAAGGGACTTGGAAAACAAAGTTATGAAGCCTCCCCTAGTCAATAACGGGAGGAACCCACCACAGGGCTTCCCCAAGGAGCAGAGACTCCAACAGCCATCCCTCTTTCAGGCGGGCGTGGCAGATGGAAACAAAAGGTTAAAACACAAAGGGCGGGGCGGAGGGCTCGGTCAGGGGAGCTAGGCTCGCTCTCTGTCACACACACTCACTGAAATAGGACCCGGGTCTCCATCACCAAATTGAGGACGGATCCCGAAGACAGCAATAGATCCTTCTGGGTGGGTCGTCAAACAACCAGGCCCGGGAGGGTTAGCGGACTCTTAACTAATGTAATGGTCCAGGCCCCATCCGCTTCATCTCGCCAACTCTGACATTCTGGAACCTGTGGCTTTCTGCACCGGACCCCAACCCCTAAGAAAACTTCCCAACTCTTATCTGCTCGCTGGAACCCCCTTCCCACCCAAACCCCTCTGTATTCTATTGTTGCAAGATTCTTGTGTCTTAGGTTGGGTCTCCAAAGCGCTCCGCAGACACTTAGATCGCCTGAGGAAACGACTCCCCACTTCTCTCTCTCTTCCTTTCTGGGGACCAAAGTTAGGGCTGGGGTGGAGGTAAGCCTGGTCTTGTTCCCATATTTTCATCTACGCACAACTAGGGGAAAGCGAGGCAGTGCCCCGTGTGGATACCTTTCTCCCCAGGCCCATACATAAAGACGCACGAGAGATGAACGCATGCTTCGGCTTTGCCTACTTCTCTAAAAAATAAACAAGTAACAGTCTGTGCAAGAGCTTTAGGAACAAAAGAAAAGAAGAACCTGGAGAAGAGGTACCAGAAAAAAGCCAAACTTGGCCACCGGGTCGATAACTGTGCGCTCGCTCGGAAGGCAGGGCGACCCGAGGGGAGAGGGGTAAACAGGACAGCACCACTCACCTCTCCCACCTCGGGCACTTTGAAGGGACACCGCTTCCGTGGTTGCAGCGCGGAGGCGCTGGGACACTTTTCCGCAGGCTGACAGCGGAGAAAGTCGCGCTGGCAAAGTTGCGAGGGGGAGCTACCCCTGCGTCCCGGGAAGAGGGGAGAAGGAGAGTTCATCAGAGTTCCCCTTTTGTTCCTAGTCCGGAGCAGACAAAGGCGGAGAGCGCCGGCAGGTTTCTCCCTCTCCCCCCTTCTTCCTCTCTCTCCCTCCCCTCCCCGCCCGCCCCTCCCTCTCCCCGCATCTCCCGCCCGGCTGGGGAACCTTAGTGCGCAGCGGGCTGCCGGGTCCCCCAGAACTCTCAGTTCTGCCCCTCTCTCCTCCTCCTCCCTCCTTGGCAACTTTTGTTCTGGAGATGCGAGTCCTGGTCCGCTCCCAGCCACCCTTTGAACACCCTGCCTTCCCAGCGCTCTCACGCCCAGGGGAAATCTCCAAACTCATTGTTTCCGGGAGATGCACCTCTTTGTTTGCACTTTCCCTGCCAATCAGGGCCAGCCGTCCAGTTTGGCAACGAGTTTCTGCCAGTTTTTCCTCATCCAGAGACCAAATGCAAAGGGGTCGGGGTCAGCCCATGAAGAGAGGAGGTGCTGGCCCAGCGCGGAGCCTCTCCATCCACGGTCCTCCCCTACCCAATGTGCCAGAACTACCCAAAGGGGCGCGTAGTGATGGAAAACTCTGCTCTCTGTCCCCCGCCCAAGCCCACACGCTGCCTGCTGGAAAAGCCCCCAAGCCCGCTGGGCAGAGGCTAGTAGGGGTCGCTCAGGGCCTCCATCCGCCTTCCAGGCTACCTGTTGCAGCAGGCAACTCTTTCCCATGGGTCTGCGGGCGTCCCCAGCTCCTGCATCGCGACCACCCTCCCAGACCTGGAGAACTTTCTTTATCTCAAAGTGCAAGACTCTCCGGACCCCCTCGCTTGCTCACTCGCACGGCCAGGCCAAACGCCGCACACCGGTTCTCTCTCCTGCACCACCACCTGGCCCTCCTCAAGCCTAACTCCCAATCTTCTACCCCTGGCCCCGGTGGGTCCCAGCCCAGTCTCCCCTCCCCCACTGGCTGGTCCATCCTCAAGTCCTCTGCCAACTGCTCTTCACTTCCAGAACTGGCGACCTGCATCCTCACCCTCCCCCAGCCCTGGAACCCCATCCCAACACTGTGGACTTGCGGAGGGACTCAAAGCTGCGCTAATTTTCTTTCTGGAACGCACTAGAATTGAAGAAGAACGCAGGGAGGTGGGAGGAGGAGGAGGAGGAGGAGGAGCGGCCTGCATGGGGAGGTAGTTTCTAGGGCAAAGGAAGAAAACAGCACCCAAACATTGCAAGGCAGACGCCCACCCTCCCGCTGGTACCCCATCCTCTGCGCACCTTGGGATCTACCCTTTCCTGTCCCCAAGTCTGGACTTAGGGGTGTCCTCAGGCTGAGAACTTTGAGGGTGAAAGGTGGGGGGAAAGGAAACTGGGGCTTATCATCTGTGTTCCCGCCCAGGACAGAGGATGCAGAGGAGAGAGCCGGACCCTTGCTGGGTCTGGAATGTCTCGGTTGTGGATCCCAGTACTCGGTACTCGGTACTCGCCCTGCAGTGCTTGCCAGGTCTGTCCGTAGAGCAGAACAAAGACTCGACCAGGAGGCGTCTGTCCTCCGTCTCGGTGCCAACGCCCCCCCCCCCCCCGCGCGCCCAATGTTCCCTCTCGGAAACTTTCCGCCCAACTTCCCCCCGAGTTGGTGCACGAGGTTCCCCGGGCCAGAAGAAACGCAGAGAATGGCGCGCTAGGATCAGAGCTGCCTCTCTGGGTCGGTTCTCTCGGGTCTGGTCTCCACGCGCGTGCTGGGCAGCCCGCCGTGGGGTGGGCAGAGTACGCCGGTCCCCTAACAGCAGCTTGAGTTTGGGCCCCGCTGGGTGTGGAATGTCGCGTGCTAGGTAGAGGCTTCGGCCGGAAAAGGCGGCGGGAGATAAAGAGGCCGCCGAGGCGGGGGCGGAGGGCGGCGGCTCGGGCTGCGCCCAGGAGGCCGAGGGTGCGGGGCGCGGGGATCCGGCGCGCGGGTCCAGCGTGGATTCTGCGCCCGCGGTGGGGCCTGGGATCCCAGCCCCGCACCCCCACCGAGCCGGGACCCCGAGCCCGGCACCTGCGCCGCCTCTTAGCGTTTCCACTAGCTGCCAACCTGGGAGCTTCATCATGACCACACCACCAACAACCGCAAAGGAAACACCCCCACCCACTCCTATCTGGCACATTCTCCTCTTTGTCTAATTATGATGAATTCCGGAATTCTGGTTTGTTTTTTGTTTGCTTGTTTGTTTGTTTGTTTGTTTGTTTGTTTTTTGGAGAAAGGTACCCTCCCGCAGATAAGCCTTCTCTTCCCCTAGTCTGGGGATCTGCCTTGAAAGTCGCCGATTCCATGGAGCTGCTTATGGAAAACTCTTAAGTTTGGAGAGCAAGTGAACTGATTTCTAAGTAACAACCTATTCTCCAGTTATTCCCACAGTGCTAGTCAAGGGTATAAAAAATTCCCAAACCGGCCTCATGGAGCACGCCTGTAATCTCAGCCCTTGAAGATCGAGGAAATAGGATGCCTGTGAGTTCAAGGCCAGCCTGGGCTACAGTATGAGCTCCAGAACAGCCTGGCTGTGTGGTGAGACCTTGTCTTTGAAAAAACAAAACAAAACATGATCACTAACCCTTTGAAAATGTTTACTCCTTTCTCATGGGAAAAGTAAAGGTCTTAGCTAGGTGAAAAAGTCAGTATGACCTTAAGGTTTCTCTTTGCTCTCTATTAATGAAATAACTCTCTTCTCCAGCCTGCTTGTGAAGAAGTGAGCTCTTCCAAGAATCTCCAAAGCCCCCATCACCTGTGTGCCCAAGTCAGCTCCTGGGTGGAGCTGTATAGGAGCCCTTTATTGCTGTTTTAAGAGGAAGCCACATTTCAAATATTTTTTAAAGCTGGGCCTGGTGGTGCATGCCTTTAATCCTGGCACTAGGGAGGGAGGCACAGGCAGGTGGATCTCCATGAGATGGAGGCCAGCCTGGTCTACATAGTGAGCTCTAGGCCAGCTGGGGAGGTGTCTCCTTAGAGTGCTTGCCTAGCATCCACAAGGTCAGTCTCCAGCAACCAGCACCCCATAAAACCACAGAGAGAAGCTCACAGCTGGCAGCTTAGAGGTAGTGTCAGGAAAATCAGAAGTTCAAGGGTATCTCCAGCTGCACACTGCATTCAAGGCCAGCCTGTGCTACATGAAAGCCTGTCTTGAACAAAAAGATAATTAGCTAATTAACAACATCTGGGCTCAAAATTAGCAGAAACCCGGCCACACTATACGTCACAGCTCTGACAGTGATGTCTAACTACATGTCCCCCTTTCTGCTCCTGTGACTCTAGTACCCACTGTGGTTGGTACGCATAGGCCGGCCACAGCATTGGGCAGTGAAGCACTGCTCACCCAGAAGTTGGTGTCACACACTGCAGCTTCCTCACTGTAGGACTATGGCAAGCTCTCTAGTCTCACAGGACTATGGCCCCTGAGGTCACCACTTTAAGTCTTAGACATTCTAGCAGCCTGCTCTGTGCCTGCTTACCTACTCCCTCTTTCATCCATCTTTTTTTCTTCCTCTCCTTTTTTTTTCCTTCCTCTCTACCCTACTAATTTCCTCACTGACCTTTGTCCTAGTTGTCCTGGAATCACAGCACAGACTACACTGACTGCTGTCAAATCGTGCACTCACGATTAGCTTCCCAGGGAATTTAGTGTAAGAAACATATGATCTCTCTATTTAATTTTACTATTATTTATTTGTTTGCTTGCTTTTGTTTGTTTGTTTTTCTTTTTTTATTAAATTAAATTAATTTTGGCTGACATACACAAATATAAATTTGCACATATTATAAGGGTCATATGATGTTTCAATGCATGTATACATTGTTTAAAGCTTAAATTCCCAGAACATGTCTATGTTACTAAACATGTATAACTTCTTTGTGGTTAAAACTTCCACAGTTCTTTTTTTGAAGCTTTGAAATGCATGCAACATTACATCTATAGTCATCCTATTATAAAACCATAAACCAGGGGCTGGAGAGATGGCCCAGCAGTTGAGAGTACCAACTGCTCTTGCAGAGGACCCGGGTTCAGTTCCCAGCACCCACATGGTGGCTAAGAACCGTCTTTAACTCCAGTTCCAGAGCCCTCTTCTGACCTCTGAGGCATTGCACGACACGGGTGCACCAACCTACATGCAGACAGTACACTCATACACATAAAAAAAAAAAATACACCAAAGCTTCCTGCTCTATGTTAACTGCAGCCTGGTATTTGTTGATCCATTTCATCCACACGTCCCTTCTATCCCAGGCTCCAACGTCCATGATTCTACTCTTAGGGTTGTTTTATTTTATACTCCATACAAATACCAAATTTACAAAGTCTGAAAATAAACTATAGGTTAATTCTAAAACACATTTAGGGATTCACAGTTTAACCATAAACTTGCATGCAGGTAAAAAATATAACTTTACATTCCTAAATTACATAGCAAGTTGATATACGTTTTAATGTACTTTAAGAAAGATTTATTCTTTCTCATGAATCTTAGAACTGAGGAAAATACAGATATAAACTTCAAGCTATATCTACAACAGTATGTTAACGCGGTACTAGCAAATTGCCCAATTACCCACTTTCACTTATATATAAGGATTTGGTGCTAGGATCCACAAATGAGGGATAACATATGTAGCTTTCTTTTTTTTTTTTGAGACTGTATTACTTCACTTAGCATAACAGCTTCTAGTTCCATCCATTTACCTACAAATTTCATGATGTAGTCCTTCTTTACTGCTGCACAGAACTCCATTGTATGGATGTACCACATTTTCATTATTCACTCATGAGTTGAGGAATATTTGGGCTGCTTCCAGCTCTTTGCTATTGTGAAAAGAGCAGCAATAAACATGGCTGTGCACGGATCTCTGCTATAGGATGAGTCCTTTGGGTACTCAGGAGTGCTATGTTTGGGCAAATGGTAGTTTCATTTTGAGTCTTTTAAGAGTTTTCCACACTGCTTTCCATAGGGGTTACTGAGTTTTTAATCCCACCAGCATCGGATGAGTGTTCCCCTTTCCCCACAACCTCTCCAGCATTTGGTATCATTTGTTGCTTGATGTTGCTTGATCATAGCCAGTCTTACAGGGGTAAGATGAAATCTTAAAATAGTTTTAATTTGCATTTCCTTAATTACTAACAATGTTGAACACTTTTTAAGATGTTTTTCAGCCATTTTTACTTCTTGAGAAATCTGTTCAGATCTTTAGTCCATCTTTTAATTGGGTCATTTGTTTTCTTGGTCCTTTGTTTTTTGAGTAGTTTATATACTCTGGATGCTAAACCTCTGTCAGATGTGTCACTGATGAAGGACATAGATCACCAAATAGAGCTTGGTTTTGTTTCTGAGGCAGGGTCTCCATAGCCCCAGCTGGCCTGGAACTCACTATGTAGACCACACGGTGATATGCCTGTGTCTGAAGGAATTGAAGCCTGGCACGGCCAGCTTGGCACATTCGGCCTTTCTGTAGGGAAGAATTCATTCTATTTCAAAACTGAAGATAGAAGATCACATTTTCCATAGAAGGGAAGTTATTTCAGTGATGACAGATGTTTAGAGTTCTCTACTTAATCATCTATATTTAAGATCTGCTATAGGGCTCTCTCTGAGTGAGACAGAAGAGAACAAATAGGAGCATATATAAAATGAGAAACTTGAGCCGGGCGTGGTGGCGCACGCCTTTAATCCTAGCACTTGGGAGGCAGAGGCAGGTGGATCTCTGTGAGTTCAAGGCCCGCCTGGTCTACAACAGTTGAGTCCCAGGCCAGCTGGGGACTAAAAGGATACCCTGTCTCACAACAGACCAAAAAAAAAAAAAAAAAAAAAAAAATGAGACCACTTTTAAGCAAAAAACTCATAACGGCCTAAACAAGTTCTGCAGTCTTACTGAAAGCAGCACGCAAGGCAAAGGGGACACTTTACTAAACTCGAAAACCTTTTTACAAATTGGAATTCTGCTAAGCATTTTGTGGTGCATACCTTTAATCCACAGCACTTCAGGAGGCAGAGGCAGGCAAATCTTAGAGTTCAAACAGGCCAGCCTGGTCTACATAATGAGTTCCAGCCAAGCTGAAGCTTATGGGGACACCCTGTCTCAAAAAACACAAACAAAAACAAAAAAGGGGGGGGGGGGGGGGGGGGGGGGGGATTTTTTTTTTTTTTTTTTTTTTTAAAAAAAAAGCTATTTTTTTAGTTCCATATGAATTAGCATACCATACCAACATCTGTGTCTATACCCACATAACCTACCATAATAATTAGTTACCGCTTTTAAACATGCCTATCTACCTAATTGCTTGTGTTCATTCGTATGATAACGTTATTCTTGGGATCAACTGCCACCCTTGAAAGGAAACAGCTGAACTGGTCAGAGTCCCAAACCTCCTCTCCAAGAGAAAGTAAAAAAACAAAGTAGCACTGTTTTGTTCTCTGTGCACCATTGTGCCCCTTTTCTAAGCTTCGGAACAATCTGTGGAAGAGGGGGCTTGGTAAAATGTAAGGGCTGAAATTGGGGTGAACTACAAAACTACAGAAATATCGACTTGAGGCTTGGAGAGCGATGGCCTAGCGGTTAAGAGCACCGACCGCTCTTACAGAGAACCCGGGTCAATCCCCAGCACCCACCTGGTGGCCGCGAACCGTCCTCAACTCCATTTCCAGGAGAAATCCAGTTCAGGGAATCCGACGCCCCTCTTCTGACCTCCGCGCATTGCACGACCACGGGTGCACAGACCTGGCATGCAGGAACCGTACATACCTACACATACAGAAATAAATAACAATTTAAAAAAATTAAAAAAAAAAAATATAGGACTGGACTCTGATTGATCAACATGCTTGTACATTACAAGCCCTCCAGCTGGACAATGGGGGTCTTGGGTTGTATAAGTTTGGGCATAGATGCTTGCAAATTGGTTTACATGAGGGATCCTGTTCTTCATCACTATATATTTAAAAAATGAATTATGGCGCTGGAGAGATGGCCTCCCTAGTGGGTAAGAGCGCCGGACCGGTCTTGCAGAGGACCCGGGTTCGCTCCCCAGCACCACCATGGTGGCTGAGAAACCGTCTTTAACTCCAGCTCCAGGAGAACTCCAGCTCCAGGGGAATCCAAGAACCTCTTCTGACCTCCGCGGGCCATTGCACGACATGGGTGAACCAAAACTTGCATGCAGACAGTACATTCATACACATACAGAAATAACTAAAATTTAAAAAAAATTAAAAAATATAAAAAAGGAAAGTAGAGGCTCTGATTTGATCAAACTTGATTGTACTTACAAGCCCTTCCAGCTGGACAACGGGGGCCATGGGCTGTATAAGTTTGGGCATCGCTGCTTGCAAACTGGTTTTATTGGAAGGGATCCTTGTATTCTCTTACTTATTATTTAAAAATTAATTTAAGGGGCTGGAGAGATGGCCTAGTGGTAAGAGCGCCCCGACAGCTCTTGCAGAGATCCCAGCACCCACAATGGTGGTCGAGGAGAACCGTCTGTCCAGGAGAACTCCAGCTCCAGGGGAATCCAAGAACCTCTTCTGACCTCGCGGCATTGCACGACATGGGTCAAACAAAACTTGCATGCAACAGTACATTCACACACCTCAGAAAAGAAATAAATATTTTAAAAAATGAATTTAAAAAGAAATTTTGCTGGGGATTTGTGGTGCATTTTCCTTTAATCCCACGTGCTCGGGAGGACAGAGGAAGGCAAATTCTAAGAGTTCATGGCCAGCCTGGTTCTTACATAGATGAGTTGCAGGCAGCTAGGTCTAAAGAGAGACCCTTTCTCAAAACTACACCCCATCTGAGTGCTAAGGATAAAGGAGGTGGCACCATCATGCCCGGCTCTCCTTCTGCTCTTATAAATAAAAACTAAAAACGTGCATCTCACTAGTAACAAATAAGGAGTGGTCTAGAATTTAGCTCAACAAAAAAAAGGAATTTAGCCTCCAGTGGTCAGAGCATTGTGCTTGGCCTGCAGAGTTGCTGGGATTCAAAACCCGTAGGCCACTATAAAGAGAGGAAGAGGAAGACGAAGGGGGGAGGAGGAGCGGCAGAGAGAGAAGAAGGGTGAAGGAAGAAGAGGAACGAAGAAGAAGCAGAAGAAGAAGAAGAGAAGAAGAAGAAGAAGAAGAAGAAGAAGGAAAAGGAAATGTGAGGAGAGGAGGCGACGGGAGGAAAGAGAATTAGGAAACAGGAAAAGGTGGCTTTTGATGGAAACTCAGATGAGTGTGAAGGGGAGAATAAACAAATCACAGTGACAAAACGGGGTCTCCAGCCTTTCAGCAAATTTCTTAGGGCACAAAAGGCAACTGCTTCAACATTTTATGAAACAATACACTAAATCTCATTTTCTTTTTAGCCACCGTAATAACCAAGCCATCGAATATCCACGTAATTATCAGCCTCTAATGCCATTCTTAGCTCTAGAACCTTCTCTACCCAAGGCTGGCTGGTTTCACCTCTGCTTTCCTGACTTTTGCACTGCAGTAGTCATGAATGACATCACTGCATTTCCCTTCTCTTTCTGGACATGGAGCACAGATGCAACTTGTGCAAATTGACCTCCCTTGAGTCAATAAGTTCATATGATTGTATGTTTATTGGTGTGTGTGCGTGTTGTGTGTGACTGCGTGCATTGTGTGTCGTTGGTGTATGTGTGTGTGTCGTGTGTGTGTGTGTTTATGTTGATTCACATGCAAGTGCTATTCATGGAGGTCAAGGACAACTTTCCTAGAGCGTTTGATTCTCGACATCCGCCTTTGTCTTTGAGAGAAGGGTTCACTCTGCATTATCTGAATTGGAGCTGTTGGCCAATTCTGTACTCTACAGCCCATACTGCTGATGAATGGAAAGTTTGACTAGGACTGCATGATAGCAACACCCACATTTCAATTGTTGTTCATGTTATTGTTTAAAAAACATGGGTTCTAAGGAACCAACTCGGTGGTCAGACTTTCCCAGCAAGCCCTCCTACAGGCTGAGTCACCTTGCCAACCTGTGTGACTTGTTTTGGCCAATGAAATTATGTGTGCCTTTTGGGTGGAAGCTTTAAGAGTTAGGCTGAGACTTGTACATATTCCTTTTCCTTATAGGAAGGACTGTGGATAATGATGCTGAGTTACCCTGGACACCAGAGCCAACCCTCAGTGCTATGTAGGAAAACTTGGAAAAATAAGCTTTCTTGTCATAAGCCATTGAAATTTTAGAGTTTCCTAAAAGAGCAGCTCAATGTGGTTCACTCTTCCTTACTCAGACATTCTGTGTCCTACTTTGCGTCCTGTGACTGTGATAAGATACTGACCAAACCACTTGTGGAGGTAAGGGTTTATTTCATCTTACAACTCCCAGGTCACAGTCTATCACTGAGGGAAGTCACAGCAGGAACTCAAGGCAAGAACCATCCAATCGGAACTGAGGCAAGCGACAGCGGAGGAAATGCTGCTTCTTGAGCTGGGCTTCCTTTCTTTTTTTTTTTTTTTTTTTTTTTTTGGTCTTGTTTGAGATAGGGTCTCCCCTGTAGACCCAGCTGTCCTAGGAACTCGACCTCTGTGACCAGCTGGCCTTGAACTCACAAAGATACTTGCCTGCCTCTGTCTCCCAAGTGCTAGGATTAAAGGCGTGCGCCACCACGCCTGCCAACTACAGCTTTTTTTTTTATGTGTTTGGTTTGGGTTTCGTGTAGCCCAGACTAGTCTTGGACTCCATATGTAGCTCAGACTGGCCTTGAACTCCTGATCTTCCAGCCTCCACCTTAATTAGAGGCACGGACCACCATGCCCAACTTGTATCTCACTGTGTTTAACTAGATTTCTTCAAACTAGTCATTTGCTTTATTTACCTAATAAACTAAGAAGCCATTAACTAATTCGTGGGGTTATTATGAGGATTCGATGAGATACTAAATTGGAACACTTCATCTAAGAGCCATACAATAATAGCTACCATTAAATTCAAATGCCCACAGCCTGCCTGCCGAACTCCCTGCGGTCAGAATGACCCCCACTAGGAGCTTTCCCCGTTCTGAAATGGTTTTCATCTTCTTAATTGCCAAGGATTATTTTATTATAAAAATACTTTTAGAACAATATTTTAAAAAACAATAAACAACTCATCTTTTTCCTTTCCCAAAAGATATCTAGAAATTGAAGTCTTCTGTTTCTAAGCTCTGAAGATTAGTATCTTCAAACGTACTGTGGTTGCTTTTTGGGTTCTGATTATCGCCCTGTCCTGGTATAGAAGGCAAGCTCACAGCACACAAGCCCCCCCCCCTTCCATTCCCATCCTGCATCAGTTCTGAGCTGCTCTGGACAGTCATGCTTTGTTTCAAATGGGCATGTCATTCTTTGCTGAAGATAATTACCCAACCTTTCTTTTCCTTCTAATTCTTATTCCTGTGTCAATTCCTCCTAAAGCCTTATGGGGGGGGGTAGAGACTTCATGGAACACCCACTTCCTCCACCGAGGGTAAAGGCCTCTTCCTTATCACCCCAGATCAAATCTGTCCTTTCCCAAGGTAATAGTGGGTTTTTTAAATTTTTGTTTATTTTTTATATTGTATGAATGTACTGTCTACATGTAGGTTTGTGCACCCATGTCATGCAATGCCGCGGAAGTCAGAAGAGGGTGTCGGATTCCCCTGGAACAGGAATTAAAGACGGTTCTCAGCCGCCATGTGGATGCTGGGGATCGAACCCGGGTCCTCTGCAAGAGCAGTCGGCGCTCTTAACCGCTAGGCCATCTTTCCAGCCCCAATAGTGGTTTTTTTTTTTTTTTTTAAGAACAAACAAAACACCAGTGTCTGATATTTATGTATTTATTTTGCCACTTTCTCAGATTTATGTATTAGGTTTCAAGAGTTTTGTTGTGTTTTGTAAATTCTTTTGGATTTTATGTATATTTGATCATAAAAGCTGCAAAGAAACAGCTATTTGGAAGGCTTTGATTTCTTTGTTTTTTTATTTTACTTTATTTGACTTTGTGTATTTATTTTTTATGTGCAGTGTAGGTATATGTGGTGTATATGTGCATATGTTTGTGTGCACATGTACGTGTTTGTGGAGGTCAGAGGAGGACATCATGTGTCCTTTGAGACTGAACCTGGAGCTGGGATGGCAGCCAGCAGGACCCAGTGATCCTCCTGTGCCCACAGCAGGCTCTGGGATTACAAGCACACAGGTGGCCACACCCAGCTTTTTATCTGGGTGCTGGGGATTTGAACTCAAATCCTCATGACTCCACAGTAAGCACTTCCCACTGAATCATCTCCGGCCATCGTTCTTTTCTCCTTTCCTTCCTTCCTTCCTTCCTTCCTTCCTTCCTTCCTTCCTTCCTTCCTTCCTTCCTTTACTTCTTCCTCTTCCTCCCTTCCTTCCTTCTTTCTTTCCTTCCTTCTTTCCTTTCTCTTCTTCTTCTTCCTCCTCCTCCTCTCTCATTTTCCTTAATAACGCTGTATGGAACATCCAATACTTCCTAAACAGAAGTGCTAACAGTAGGCATCCGTGTCTTATTGTGTATCTTAGCAGAATGGTTTTCAGGTTTTCAGGGCTGAGTACGAGCTTGGTTCCCATATAGCCATGTACGGCCCTTAATATGAACATTTCTTCTGTCTTATTTGTTGAGAAATTTTATCAGGAAAGGATAAAGAATGTCATTATATATGTTTCTCTTTCAGGAAGAACAGCAACAAAAGAGTAAATAAAATCTTTGGAATCTGGGCCTGGTGGCTTAATCCTATAATCCCAGCCCTCCCTGGGAGGCTGAAGCAAGGATATCAGTACCTTGAGTCTGAGAAGGCTAGCCTGGGCCACAGAGTGAGACTCTGTCCAGAAAACAAAACCAAAAA
This sequence comes from Rhizomys pruinosus, assembly GCA_009823505.1. Taxonomy (NCBI): domain Eukaryota; kingdom Metazoa; phylum Chordata; class Mammalia; order Rodentia; family Spalacidae; genus Rhizomys; species Rhizomys pruinosus. Next base: position 1,254,009 of record VZQC01009509.1, on the reverse strand, counting down.
CAAACAACAGAAGGAAGGAAGAGAGGAAGGGAGGGAGGGAGGGAGGTGGGGAGGGAGGGAGGAAGGGAAAGAAAGGGAAAAACAGAAAAAGAAAGGAAGGAAGAAAAGGAGGAAATGTCCTTGCTCTTGTCCCTGGCTCTACCCTCAGTAGCTGTACCCATGACCAAGTGGGTGCCTTTAATCCCAGCAGAGGTAGGCAGATCTCTGTGGGATCAAGACTAACCTGGTATACACAGCTGGAACTACAGATAGACCCTGTCTCAAAAAAAAAAATCAAAGAAAAGTAAAAACAAAAAAGCTGCTTAATAGGTCAGCCTGACAAGTAATAAAAGCAACCGCCATTTATTGAGCATGTATTCTTGCTCAAAGACGTAGAAGACGGAGATGGTGAAGTTTTACTGTGATTCTCAGCAATATGAGAGCAGAGGCTTTTTCCTGAAGACGACGGGCACGAAAGACCAGAGTTCTCCAGACTTACAGAAGAGGGCCTGGGTTGCAGCCCAGCAATAGAGTGTTTGCTAGCATGTGTGAGGCCCTGGGTTCAGTCCCCAGTAAAGGGAGGGGAAAGCTGTAACATGGCTAGGGACATAGCTCGGTTCGCAGACTGGAAGAGTACTTTTTTTTTTTTGTCTGTTAGAGACAGGGTCTCCCTGTAGCTCCAGCTGTCCTGGAATTCACTCTGTAGACCAGGCTGGCCTTGAACTCACAAAGATCCACCTGCCTCTGCCTCCCGAGTGCTAGATTAAAGGCGTGCGCCACCATGCCCGGCTGGAAGAGTACTTTCTTAGCAAGCATGAAGCCCTGAGTTGGGCCACCAACCCAGAATAAACCAGTCCTGGTGGCACACACCTGTCTTCCCAGCATTTGGAAGATGAAGTGGAGATAGGAGGGTAAGAAGCTCACGGTCAACCTCTGCTGCCCAGCTCTATAGTTCAAGACCGGCCTTAGTTCATGGAGCCACAAGAGCCCAGGGGAAAGAGAAGCATCTTAGGCACTGCCTTCTTGATAAGTCGAGGTACATTCTTCATACCCAAACACACAGGCAACAGAAGACTAGGAAAAAATCCAGAATGGTGTCATATGAACTCAGTCCAAATGGACTAGAAAAAAGAGTGTTTCATCCAAGGGACAGCATGCCTTTAATCCTAGCACTCGGGAGGCAGAGGCAGGCAGATCTTTGTGAGTTCAAAGCCAGCCTGGTCTACAGAGTGAGTTCCAGGACAGCTGGAGCTACAGGGAGACCCTGTCTCGAAAAGACCAAAAAAAAAAAAGTACAACTTTCCATCTTGTGAACCACCAGAGTCGTCTTTATCTAAAACGCTATCAACCTGGAGCTCACACACAATTCCTGCATACTTTAAATCACCTCTAGTTTCTATTTATTTATCTATCATCTATCTATCTATCTATCTATCTATCTATCTATCTATCATCTATCTATCTATCTGAGACAGGGTCTTACTATGTAGCCTTGGTTGGCCTCAAATGTAAACCAGGCTGTCCTCAAACCCACAGAAGTCTATCTGCCTCTGCCTCTGCCTCTGCCTCTGCCTCCCAAGTGCTGAGATTAAAGGTGTGCACCACCTCACCTGGCCCTATGATTCTTTTATAAACAGAACACAAACATTATGGAAGGGCAGACAAGATGGTGCAGTGGGCAAAGCTGCCTGCCACCAAGACTAATTACCTAAGTTCAACCCTGGAACCCGCACAGTGGGAGGAAAGAACTGAGTCATACAAGCTGTCCCCTGACCTCTGTGTTTATACACACACAGACGCACATACAGGCATACACAGGCAGAAATAAATAAATGTTTAAAAATGGCCTGGAAATTGTTACACTGTACAAAAATAATGACAAGAAAATCAGTCTGTGCGTACTAAGGACAGACTCAAGTTTTCTGGGCATGTTGTCTCCTGCTTTTTTTGTTTTGGGATGTTGAATCTTTTATTTTGTAGCTCAGGCAGGCCTGGAAATCACAACGCAGCCCAGGCTGACCTAAAATTCATAGTGATTTTCCTACCTCAGCTACCCGAATGCTAAGATTCCAAGTGTGAGGATCTATGCTCAGTCAGACTCAAGGTTTTTATTATTTCTTTATTGGCTTGTTTATTTTTTTTAATATTTTAATTATTTTTTTATTTTACGTGTATGAGTGTTTTGCCTGGGTGTGTATAAGTGACCCTTGTCCTGCAATGCTGTGGGAGCTCAGATGTTGTCAGAGCCCCTGGAACTACGGATGGATATTATCCACCATGTGAGTGCTTAGAACCAAACCTAGGTTTTCTGCAAGAGCAGCCACTGCTTTTAGGTGCCAAGCCATCTCTCCAGCCCCTTGTTTATTTACTGTTCAGACAGTGTCTCCTGTAACGTAGACTGGCCTCAACCAATAAGTAGCTGAGAATGACCTTGAACTTCATATCTTCCGGCCTCTACTTCCTAAATGCTGTAGTGAGTCTTCAGGCTTCTCCACTTAAGATTCTCTTGCTGGATTCTGGGGGAGGGGGTACTGTGGTTCGAGGCCAGGCAAGCCTCCTTGATTTCTAATTCAGCTAGGTGACCTCTATAAGCACCCCAAAAGTAGAACAAAGTTCAAGTATCACAGGCATGCCTCAATCTAATTTGTTGATTCACATGAATTAGTTACGAGATTATATCATAAGGATCTTTGTGTAAGGCAAAGTCCTTTCTTTCTGTCTGTCAAATTTATATTTCGATTTATTTGTTATGAGTCTAACATTGACTAATTCAAGCAACAAATCGGAAATCAAGGAAGCCAGCTAAGTAAACTCGGTTCTGAAGATCGTGGGGTTGGAGGGGTACATCTCACCTGCCATTTAGGGACAGACTCCTAGAACTGTTTTGACACCAAATTCTCACACAAGAGTGACAACAATACTTTGGGGAAAGCAAGATAAGGCAAATCCCACCTTCTTTTGCCCTAAAACGACTATCATCATCATCATCATCACCCCCCCCCCTCCCGGCCACTGTAGGCCTTTCCAGAAGCCTCGGGACTCCAGCCTCGACTCCTTAGCATTTGAACCAAGAGTCCTTCTCACCTGTTACTCTAGGACGCCCTAGGCAACACCCCCTCTTTTAAATGCAGACTAGGTGTTTCCCTCCACGGAAGTGGGAAGTAGGTTTCCTTTTCTCTGGCCTTTAGGCACCCTGGTCCCTCCTCCCACCTCTCACCGGCTTTCACCTTCCTCTGGAATGTGGGAACCCGAACTTCTAGGGCAAGGCTGGGCCTCTGCCTCCCCCCAGACCTTGGCTTCACTAGATAGGTGGGGCCTTTGTCAGTAAAATGGACATTCCCACCTCTGAGGGCAGCTCCTGCCTTGTGGGGCTGGCCAGATCTTGCGGTGGCCATATCTTTAACTTCCTGAGAGAGAAGAAAAAAACCCAAACCTGCTGTGTTTGATGGCGCAACTCTGTGTCTCTGATTCTTGGCTTTTCGTTTCATAACATCTACCAGATAAAATCTTTAGCCAAAGGCAATGCAGTGGAAGGAAATGCTCTTACCTGGTTGCTTTCAATTTTGCAATATTTGTGCGTTCCAAGTTTCATGTAAAGTCACCATAGTTTTTCTAGTCTGTGATTACAGCCTTAGACCAGACTGGAACTGATGAATATTTTGTTCTGTAGAGCAAGGGATTTAGGTGCTCTTCTCCAGAAAAAAGGAAGAGGCCAAGCACAGTGGCGCAGCAGGCCTTTAGTCCCATGACCACCCTGGAAGCAAAGGGGTAGGTCTCTGAGTTGGTGGCCAGCCTGGTCTGCCTAGTGTGTTCCAGGCCAGGCAGAGCTACAATAGTGAGATCCTGTCTCAAACAACAACAAAAATGAAACTGGGAGCCTGGTGTGGTGGCCCACGCCTTTCATCCCAACACTCAGGAGGCAGAGGCAGGCGGATCTCTGTGAGTTCAAGGCCAGCCTGCTCTACATAGGGAGTTCCAGGCCAGCTGGGGCTGCAGGGAGACTCTGTCTCAAAAAGATGAGGGAAAAAAAAAAAACCTGCAGTAGCCATCTCCAACAACTTTGACTCTATCCAGAAACTCTCAGCTGGAGCCCAGAGGTATAGTGTTGGCCCTAGTCACAACCCCAAACAAACAAAAACAAACAAATAAATAATGAATAAACGAGGTGACATATACCCACAATTCCAACACAAGTAGAGGCAAGACAAACAGAAGTTCAGGGCAACCTTTGGCTAAATATAAGCCAGAGGCCAACCTGGGCTACAAGAGACCCTGTATCAAAAATCAAAACAGTAGCCAGGTGTGGTGGCTCAGTCTTTTAATCCCAGCATGCAGGAGGCAGAGGCAGGCAGATCTCTATGAGATCAAGGCCAGCCTGGTCTATATGGTGAGTTGCAGGCCAGCCTCCGGTTACAGGGAGGGCCTGGCTCAAATAGACCAAAGCAGACAAAAACCAGAAAAAAAAAAAAAATGAGATAAGCAAAGTGGCTTTTACCCTCAGCCACAAGCTTTCTTTGTTTTTGTTTTGTTTTGTTTTGTTTTTTGAGACAGGGTCCCCCTATAGCCCCAGCTGGTCTGGAAGTCACTCTGTAGACCAGGCTGGCCTTGAGCTCACAGAGATCCACCTGCCTCTGCCTCCTGAGTGCTAGGATTAAAGGCGTGCACCACCATGCCCAGCTTAAAGATGGTTCTTAGCCGCCATGTGGGTGCTGGGAATTGAACCCGGGTCCTCTGCTAGAGCAGTCTGTGCTCTTAGCCACTGAGCCATCTCTGCAGAGATGTTCGAGACAGGGTCTCCCTGTAGCCCCAGCTGTCCTGGAGCTCACTCTGTAAACCAGGCTGGCCTTGAACTCACAAAGATCCCCCTGGTTGTTTTTTTTAAGCTCGCTCTGGCTTTCAGTGAAACTCTGGGCCTCAGCTGGGCAGGCAGGCATGTGCCACCACCCTCCTCTAGCCCATGCTTTCTGTTCCATGGCCTCATCTACCCAAGGTAGCACTGAGCAGCTTCTGTTCTGTGACTTGGGATTGGCGAAGCTCGCCTTGGAGGGGGGCACCTGTGCAGCTCAATCCACTTCTGTTGCTTCCTAAGGGATCTTCCCTTCCCCTCCCTCCTCTCCCTTCTCTCCCCTCCTCATTTAGTTTCCTAGGATTGGCTGGCAATCCTAACCCTCTTTAAAAAAGCCGCTCTTACAGAGGACCCGGGTTCGATCCCCAGCACCCACATGGCGGCTAAGAACCGTTCGTAACTCCAATTCCAGGAGAACTCCAGTTCCAGGGGAATCTGACACCCTCTTCTGACCTCCATGACGACACGGGTGCACAAACCTACATGCAGACAGTACATTCATACACATACAAAAAATTAAAAAATAATTAAAAAAAAAAAAAAAGCTGGAGATGGATCCTTTTATCCACAGCAGGCAGGAACTCGATAATAGACCTTCCTGGCCCAGATCACAGGAACCCCCATAAATCACAGCCAGGAGCCTCCTCAGGATGGACCTCCCCTCCCAACCCCCTCCTCAGGGACCTGTGTATGTGGGAGCCATAATCCTGTTTAAACAGGAGAAAGAAGCACTCATTTCTCTTCTTTTTGGGAGCCAGCAAATTTCCTGTCATAAATGACTTCATTCCGCTGCTGGAGTTACAGAGTTGTTGATTTTTGTTTGTTTGTTTGTTTGTTTTTTGAGTTACAGAGTTTAATTTAACAGATTAGGACAATCCCTGCTTGTTACAGCACCTTCCAGAAGATTTTTCATTTATTAGCCAAAATATCACTTTGAGCTGCAATAAAAGTGGGGATATGTTCAGACAAAACAGTAAGAGTGAGAACAAGAGACTGACAAGGAAAAAACACAAATCGTTAAGGTGTTCGGATTTTTCATGCAGGCTTAGAATGAAGTAATAAAACATCCAACAAGCGCGGAGGTCTTTGTTTTGCTTTATGTTTGCCTGCTTTAATTTTTGTGGTTTTGATTTTTGAAACAGGGTCTCATTGTAGTCCTAGCTGGCCTGGAGCTCTCTTTGTAGACCAGGCTGGCCTCAAACTCACAGAGATCTGGCTCTGCTTCAGGACTGATGGGCCAAATGGTATGTCTCACACACTTCACTTGTTTTAGTTTTTTAAATATATTTTGTTTATTATTTTTATTTTATGTGTATGACTGTTTTGCCTGCATGTGTGAAAATGCACCCTTGTTGTAAAATGTCCACGGAGGTCAGAAGACTACATTGGATTCCCCTAGAACTGGAGTTATGGACAGTTGCTAGCTGCTATCTAGGTGCTGGGACTTGAACCCAGGTCCTCTGCAGGAGCAGCCAGTGCTCTTAACCACCGAGCTATCTTTCCCGACCCTTAATTTTAATTTTTGAGGAAAGGTACAGGCTGGCCTCCTGACAGCTATGTAGCATAGGATGACCTTGAACTCCAAATCCCCCTACGGCCACTTCTCAGATTCTGGATTACGGCCGCCATGCCTGTCAATGATAAAAAGTTGTGATGTCTCAGGCAGTTTCTCCCCAGCACCGATCGTTGCTCCTCCTCCCTGGTATTCCATACCTGCCTATCTGGGATGATCAGTTCCAGCCCTGTGCAGGCTGGAAACCCTACAAGAGCAGCTTCATGAGAGGCTGACCCTGCCAGACTTTGGGGACTTCTGGCCTCCAGAACTTGGAGAAAATAAGTGTTCTTTGCTTGAAGCCACTCCATTTGTTTTTTTATAAAGCAAGTGAGCCAACAACCACTAAACTATGTCTCTGTCACCTGCATGGAGGCTAACCATGTGTGAGGCACTGTTTCAGAGCAATCTCTATAAAAAGGCTGTTAGAGCTGGGCGTGGTGGCACACACCTTTGATCCCAGCACTTGGGAGGCAGAGGCAGGCAGATCTCTGTGAGCTCAAGGCCAGCCTGCTCTACAAAGAGAGTTCCTGGACATCTGGGGCTACAGGGAAACCCTGTCTCAAAACAAAACAAACAAACACACAACAAAAACGCTATGTTGGCGCTGGTGAGTTAGGTCAGGAGGTAAAAGCACCTGCCATGGGGCCTAAAGATCTGAGTTCCATCTACGGGTCCCATGTGGTGGGCGGAGAGATAAGGCCCATGCAAGCTTTGTTCTCACACACGCACCCACACATTAAAAATAAATAAAAATGTCATGTTGATGATGCTGCCTCTCTGAGTCCGCCCAGGCCGCCACACTGTTTCCTAATCTCTCCTTCAGCCTGTGTTAGCTCACCCGACTCCTGCCTGTGACCAGGGGAGGTGACACAGACCCTCAGTTGCCTTCTCCTCTGCAGCCTCCTCTGTTCCTACAGGGAACAGAGGGGGCTGCCGCCATGTTGGCCAGCCCCT
>VZQC01009509.1:1167936-1242109 GCA_009823505.1 Rhizomys pruinosus | reverse complement strand
TATATATATGTATATATATATATATATATGCATACATTGAAACAATAGAAGTTGGAGGGAATGACAACAACAAAAGAACTGGGACAAAAACCCATCTGAAACAGTGAAGTTCCCCCCAAAACAATAATCCTTTGCTTTGAAAAAAAAAAATTTGGAAAGACTCAGAAAAAGATGTAAGACATGTATGGCAGAATGCATGAACTTGGGTGACGTGGGGGGCATGGAAAGGGAACTGAGTCTAAATTGGACTGAGAAATGATGTATGGTGTATGATGTATGAAAAAGTTTAATAACAATTAAAAAATTTAAAAAAACAGATGTGGGGGTTCTAGTGTGTAATCCCAACACTCCTGGGTGGGAGGTAGAGATGGAGACTTGGCCACAAGCTCCCAGCCAGCTGGAGTGCACACCCAGCAAACAAGAGACCCTTCCTTGTCAGGGTGGGAGAGCAGAGCAGACCCGAAAGCTGCCCTCTGGCCTCCCTGTGCCTCCCCCTCCCCTGAAAATTTAATTAACTAAAAATTATTGTTAAAGCAGCTTTGCTGTCACCCCATTATTTAGTTTAGAGATAAACTTTCTCTAACTTTTCTCTAAGTTTTAAGCATTTCAGGGGCTGGAGAGGTGGCTCAGTGGTTAGGAGAACTGGCTGCTCTTGCAGAGAGGACCCTGGGTTTGGTTCCCAGCACCCACATGGTGGCTCATAACGGTCTAACTACAATTCCATGGAACTTGTCACCATCTTCTGTCCTCCTGGGGTTCCAGCATACATACATGCAGACAAAACACACATACACAGGAAATAAATAAATCTGAAAATAATAGTGTATTTTTAAAGTTGTTTTCTTTTTCTTTTTAAGACAGGGTCTCCCTTTAGTCCCAGCTGGGCCTGGAGCTTGCTATGTAGACCAGGCTGGCCTTGAACTCACAGAGATCTGCCTGCCTCTGCCTCCCAAGTGCTGGGATTAAAGGCATGCACCACCACCCCCACCACTATTTTTAAAGCTTTAAGCATTTCAGATATACTTGAGATCGAGTTTGAGCTCAGCTTGTGCTCTATTTTCATGACTGTTCCTCACGTGGAGCTCGGCCCTCTGAACAGCTTCTCTGCGACCCTTGCAGAGCAAGGCTTCGTTTTTTGGCCCTTGGCCTTTATTCAAAGATATCGAAGTACCAGGCACTTGAAAGCAGGTTTTTTTCTCTATTAACATGATGTGGACAGGGATGATTTGAATGGTGGTATCAAGCCATGTCCTCTTTGTGACAGGATACAGGAAAACAGTTTCACAGGCATTGGATCAAAAAGTGTTTCATTTCTAGTTTGGCTTTAATCTATGGATGAATCTTGTAACTGAGCGGGTTACCTTCAATCCTTGGAAACATGGATTCTGCACCTCAACACTCCACCCTTCACAGAAAGAAGCTAAATAGTTTGCATGCGCTCCCGGGATCCTGTAGTTTCCCTACACTCACTTCCTGTCCAAAGGTTGTTTCAAATATGAGTTTCGTCTGTAGATCTGGGTGAATTTTGTAGCCCAGGAATCAGTGCATAATTTTCAGTTGCTGTTTACAGCCAGAGAGAAATGAGGGAGACAATGAGCCGAACTCGGGGTGTTTTCTGGCAGGTGAACAGAAGAGAGATCTGAGAACAGTCGTATTTCCTACCCTCCACCAGCCCTGGGGATTGAACTCAGGACTTCACAGAAACTAAGTAAATCTTTCCCTGCTGAGCAGTGGTAAAGGCAGTGGTAAAACCCTCCTGTGTGCACGCAGGTGCCACTCCACAGCCACAATCCTCAGTCCTAGAGAAATTTATGTTTGGGGTTTTTTATTTTGTTTTGTTTGATATAGAATCTCACCATATAGCTCCGGCTAGCCTAGAACTCAATATGTAGACCAGGCTGGCCTCAAACTCTGCCTCCCTCTGCTAGGATTAAACACCTGCATCATCACACCCAGGTACTGTTCAGTTTTCTGAGACAGGGTCTCACTATGTAGCTCAGACTGACTTCAAACTCACATGATCCTCCTGCCTAAGCTTCCCAAGTGCACGTGACAGGTATGAGCTACTACACCTAGATCGTGGATGGTTTTGGTCTAGGGTTTGTGTGTAAAAATGCTAAAACTTAGGACAGAAGGTAAAAAAATCATCTCAATGATCTTGCTGGGCACTATACTGACATCACTGCCTATTTGCAGAGAAAGCAAACATTCTCATGAACCATGACTCAACCTTCTAGGAGCTATGCAGTCGCATCCAGGAGAATGGAAATCCACATATCTCAGAGGCTTCATTCACTCTGAATCCAGAGCTCCCGGGTTCTAACTCTGCTTCCCTAAGACTGTCATGAAGGAGCCCCTCTCAGAGAAAGAGGGAAGCATGCACCCTGCCTTCTGCAGCTCAGTGGGACAATAAACACAAAAGCATTTGAGGAAGTAGTGCTACAGGATTATTAGAGTGACCGTAGTGAGGAAGCACATAGTTACCATCTCTAATGAGCAGGTTTTATACCCAAGGCTCAGAAGCCTCTAAGTGGTCATAGGATGAATGCAGATGTATGATCAGATTTACAGAATGGGGCTGGGGGCTGGAGACATGGCTCAGTGGTTAAGAGCACTGGCTGCTCTTACAGAGGGCCCAGGTTCAATTCCTAACACCCACATGGCAGCTAACAACCATTTTCCAGTTTCAGCAGGAAGAGAAGGAGATGGAGGAGAAGGAGGAAGAGAGGGAAAAGAAGAGGAAGGAGGAAGAACAGGGAAAGGAGGAGGAGAAGGAGTAGGAGGAAGAGATTACTCTTTAAGTAATGGGTTCTTTTTCCCTGTACTGATAGATATATTTTTTTTTCCTTTGGTCTTTTTTTTTTTGGTCTTTTTGAAACAGGGTCTCCCTGTAGCCCCAGCTGTCCTGGAACTCACTCTGTAGACCAGGCTGGCCTTGAACTCACAAAGATCCACCTGCCTCTGCCTCCCAAGTGCTAGGATTAAAGGCATGCAATACATTTTTAAATATCTCAACAAACCATGTTTGCTTGCTTTGCTGTCTTGGGCATATGTGATCTTGTAGCCACTGAATTCAAACCTTGGCTTTCTCAATAAATTTAACCTGGTCATGGCCTAATTGCACAGGTTTGACTCCCAGTACCTCAGGCAGGCCCTGGGCTTGCTCAGTCCCTGTAAGGCTCTGCTTTTGACTTCTTTCCTGTCCACGCTGAAATGCACAGTGGCCTGGGTTACATGAAGGGCAAAATGAAACAGTATAGTAAATCAATACAAACTCACTTGAAACCCAAGTTCATTTACGAAGGCTAATCCATTAAGCAGATATAAATCAATTCCAGGCACAGTGTATGAACCCCCTAAGCACCCGTGCCATTCACTCTACTACAGCCTGGATGACACATGCTTGGTGCCTATGTTCAGTTGAAATAAAGTTAGGACAAAGCAGCCTTCAAGACTGGGGCAGGGCTCAGTTCATAGAGTGCTTGCCTAGCGTACTAGAAGCCCTTGGCTTCCTCCCAGAACGTCCCATCAACTTGGTGTACTGGTGGTCACCTGTAATCCACGAATTTGGAGGCAGAGACGAGTGGATCAAGAGTTTAAGACTGAAGGATCAGAGAGGTGCCTCAGCAGTTAAGAGCACTGGTTGCTCTTTCAGAGGACTGGAGTTCGATTCCCAGCACCCACAGGGCAGCTAACAACTGTCTGTTAATTCCAGTTCCAGGGGGTCCCATGCCAATGCCCTCTTCTGACCTCCACAGGCATCACAGAACACAAGTATGCAGGTGATACGCTCATACACATAAAATAAAAATAATAAGGGCCTAGTGGTTAAGAGCACTGACTGCTCTTGCAGAGGACCCAGGTTTGATCCCCAGCACGGCTGAGAGCCATCTTTAACTCCAGTTCCAGGGGACTCCGACGCCCTCTTCTGACCTCCGAGGCATTGCATGACACGGGTGCACAGACCTGCATGCAGACAGTACATTCATACACATAAAAAATAAATAAAAAATTAAAAAAACATAAAAATAATAAATACAGTATATTTAAAAAAGAGTTAAAGATCATGGCTAGAGAGGTAGGACAGATCAGTGGTTAAGATTTCATACTGCCCTTCCAGGGGACCCAAGTTCAATTCCCAGCATCCACACTGGGCATCTCACAACTGCCTTCAATTCTAGCTCCAGGAAATCTGGTGCATTTGAATTCTATGTGTACCTGCATTCACGTCCACATACCACACACATACACTTAATAAAACAAATCTTTTCCTTAAAAAAAAAGTGTTTAAGATCATTGTCAGCTACTTAGCAACCCTGGGTTACAGGAGACCTGAGTTCCAGCTCCAGAACGGACTCTAGGAAGTTGTGGTCTGACAGCAGGAATGTCGTGTCACACAAAACTCCTCCCATCATATACCTGCACATGCAGTAATAACAATTCATTAAGGAATGCATTTGCTATTACCTCATTATGTGTCACAATGATTTGCTGACTTCTTTTGGGGGGAGGTCTTTTTGAGACAGGATCTCCCTGTAGCCCCAGATGGCCTGGAACTTGCTTTGTGTAGCAGGCCGGACTTGAACACACAGAGATCAGCCTGTCTCTGCCTCCTGAGTGCTGGGACTAAAGGTGTGTGCCCCCACACCCAGCTTGATTTGCTGTCTTAATATTCAAGGCATCATTTCATACTTAGATGAACCCAGAAGTGCTGTCTATCACATCTATTTCGTGCAGAAGCCAAGTATGTCCCCATTCTGTCCTCATGACAAATACCTCCTAAAGAGAAAAGAGGTATATTTTGGCTCACAGTTTTGGAGAGTTCAGTCTGCGATCAGCTGGCTCCATTGCTTTTGAGTGTGGCCAAGGGAAAAGGTGTGCCAAGACACTTACCTCATGAGGTCAGGGGATTAAACAAGGACCACTGGATGCTCTGGGATCCCACTACCTCCACAAAGCTTGCCCCAGTGGACTGAGAACTCCACTAGACCCCACATCTTAAAGATTCCAACAGTTCCCTACACTGTCACACATGCAGGCCTTTGGGGGGCATTCAAGGTGTAAGTTAAGGCCAAGTACGGCCAGGCCTTTCTTTCTAACACTCAGGAGGCCAAGGAGGAAGAATCCTAAGTTCAAGGAAAGCCTGAACTACACAGTGAGCTCCCAGGCCAGCCTCAGCTACTTGAAAGCCAGTCTTACAAACAAAACAAATGAATATCAATAACCCTCTAGAATTCAAACCCTGGCAAGCACTCCTGAATTCCTATTTTTCATTTCTACTCTAAAATCATTAAATTTATTCTAAAGTATAAAGCAACAGAATACTAGTCCAACTTTCCTTTCTTGTGAAACAACTACTTAAATACTGAGTGTTTAATTGTAATTCATTGTAAATCGGACAACTCTGGAGTGGGCTGAGAGATTCATTCATGTGTCACTCCTGGTGCCTAGGCTGTGTGGCACCCACCTAAGGAGGTGTGCCGCTTATGGTACTTCACAGGGATCCTGGGCTACATGTCTATGCTATTCAGGGCTGGTTCTGTGCCCAGCTCTAAATGAGTTCTGTCTGTCATTCCCCCTTCCTCCAAGGCTCAGGAATCATCACAGATGAAAAAGCAGAATGACTGTAAGAGCAAGTAGATATCTTCAGCAAAAAAGTGCTCTCTACGGCCACATCACCCTGAACATGCTCAATCTCATCTGATCTCAGAAGCTAAGCAGGGTCGAGCCTGGTTAGTACTTGGATGGGAGACAGCCTGCTAATACCCAGTGCTATAGGCTAAAAAAAAAAAAAGTGCTGTCTGGACATGGTCCAAGCCATTGAACACATGAACTCACAGTGGCTGTGTCTGCGTGCACACGATCCATACAAGATCAAACCGGCCAAAACCCCAGAATGGAAGGAGGAAGCATTCATGATGCCCCATCCTTATCTGACAGAGTCCATTTTCTTCAGGCCTCCGAGAGGACGCCATGCTCCAGCTGATGGGCCTGCACCAGTGCACACACAGGCAGCACTAACTGGACTCAGCAGGTTTAAAAACAAAGAAGGTAAGCACTCGAGAGGCAGAGGCAGGCAGATCTCTGTGAGTTCAAGGTCAGCCTGGTCTATGCAGCAAGTTCCAGGCCAGCTGGGGCTACAGGGAGACCCTGTCTCAAACAAACAAACAAACAAACAACAAAAATACAACCACAAAGAAAAAAAACAAAGAATGTGAAGTCACCAGGGAAAAGTGGTGGAGGGTTAGGAAGACTGGTGAAGGGGAGGGGTTGGGTGAACTTGATCAAAACATACATACACACATATGAGAATCTCAAACAGTAAAATTAATTTTAAAACTGATTCTAGGGTTAAACAGTCCTTGCATCTCTGGAATCGTGATAGAGGCGACGACGACGACGACGACGACGACGATGATGACGATGATGATGATGAAGATGATGAAAATAATAGTAATAATAATGGGGCTCAGAGTAGGGTCTCACTTTGTACCCCTGTCTGGACTGAATTCACTATGTTGCCTAAGCTGTGCTCCTCAGTCTACCAAATGCTGGGATATCAAGCGTGCACCACCAAGCCAGGCTTATAATAGAGGTTATTAATAGGACTTCCCAGAACTTGACCTGGTCCAGAAAAATTTAGATACAGCCATTCAAACAAAGCCAGTGAGGAGCTGGACAGATAGCTCAGTGGTTAAGAGCACTGGCTGCTCATGCAGAGGACCTAGCTCAGTAGTTAAGAGCACTGGCTGCTCATGCAGAGGACCTAGCTCAGTGGTTAAGAGCACTGGCTGCTCATGCAGAGGACCTAGCTCAGTGGTTAAGAGCACTGGCTGCTCATGCAGAGGACCTAGCTCAGTGGTTAAGAGCACTGGCTGCTCATGCAGAGGACCTAGCTCAGTGGTTAAGAGCACTGGCTGCTCATGCAGAGGACCTAGCTCAGTGGTTAAGAGCACTGGCTGCTCATGCAGAGGACCTAGCTCAGTGGTTAAGAGCACTGGCTGCTCATGCAGAGGACCTAGCTCAGTGGTTAAGAGCACTGGCTGCTCATGCAGAGGACCTAGCTCAGTGGTTAAGAGCACTGGCTGCTCATGCAGAGGACCTAGCTCAGTGGTTAAGAGCACTGGCTGCTCATGCAGAGGACCTAGCTCAGTGGTTACGAGCACTGGCTGCTCATGCAGAGGACCTAGCTCAGTGGTTACGAGCACTGGCTGCTCGTCCAGAGGACCTAGGTTCAGTTTCCAGCACCCTCATGGAAGACAGTCACCATCCATAACTTCAGTCCCAGGGGACCGCAAGCCCACTTCTGGCCTCTACAAGCATTGCGCGACATGGGTGCACCTAGACACATGCAGCCAAAACACTCATACATAAAATAAAAAAATACATAAATCAGAGCCGGGAATAAAAATATTAACACATCAGCTGTCAGGTACAATTCAGAGCATAAGATAATGTTAAAAATGGGCTGGTTCGCCAGACATGGTGGCACTCTTTTAATCCCAGCACTTGGGAGGCAGAGGCAGGTGGATCTCTGTGAAAGAGAGAGAGAGAGAGAGAAAGGGAGGGAGGGAGGGAGGAAGGAAGGAACGAACGAAGGAAAGGGCTGGTGGAATATCTCAGCAGGTAAAGGCACTTTCTGCCAAATTAATCTGATTACCAGAGTTCAGTCCCCATAACCTACATGGTGGAGAGGGAGAACCAGCTCCTGAAAGATGTCCTCTGACCTACACACACACACACAGACACACACACACACACACACACACACACACACACACACGGTAAATAAGCATATTTTTGAGACAGGGTCTCCCTATAGCCCCAGCTGCCCTGGTACTCACTATATAGACCACACTGGCCTTACACTCACAAAAGATCCTCCTGCCTCTGCCTCCTTAAAGGTGTGCGCCACCATGCCCAACTAAATAAGCATCATTTTAAAACTTAAGAAGACAGTAAGTTTGGGTTCTTCCTCTTCTTCTCCTTCAGCTTTTTTTGGTGTTTTAAGACAAGGTCTGTGGTGGTTTGAGTGAGAATGTCCCCCACAGGCTCCAAGTACTTGGACGTTTTCTCTCCAGTTGGTGGTGCTGTTTGGGGAGATTTTAGAAGATGTGCTCTTGCTGGAGGAAGCTCATCACTGGGGATGGGTTTACAGAGTTCTTAAGCCTTGCCGGATTTCTAGTCACTCCTTTGCTTCCTGTGTCTGCTTGAAGATGTGTTCACTTGGCTTTCTGCTCTGGCTACCACGCCTCCCTACTATTATGGGCTAAATCAAAGAAAGGGAAAAAAATCAGTTTGATCTTTCATAAAGTATCCCAAACCTGGAAATCCTAAGTGAGTCCCCTATTCATTTTACACAGTGATATACCTACCCTTACTATGCAATTGACAAAGAACAGTGTGAGAAAATCTATAGTTTAATCTCCTTTATCAACACACTTCTAAAAGCCCTAATGAAATATGCCAAAAGTTAATCCATCACTTTATTTTAGAAGGTCATGAAGAAGTATGGAATAACACCCCAAGGAAACTCAGAATCATTTAGCAGTAGAAAAAATAAAACTATTAGATTTTTTTTTTTTTTGGTCTTTTTGAGACAGTCTCCCTTTAGTCCCAGCTGGCCTGGAGCCTGGTATATAGAATAGGCTGGGCTTGAACTCAGAGATCTGCCTGCATCTGCCTCCGAAGTGCTGGGATTTAAGGCATGTGCCACCATGCCCAGCAACTATTAGAGTTATTAAACAAATTAACATGGTAAAAGAGAAAAACTCTAATCATCCATCTCTTGTTTAATAATTTCAGGAAAACGATTATTAAAATTAGAGATTTATTTATGCTAAAAAAAAAACCCAACTTGGCAAATCAGCAATGGATTTACCCTTAGTATAATATAATAAAGGGTACCTTAAGATAAAATGATTAACTATAACATCCTGCAAAATGATGAAATGGGCATTTTTCCCAGATTGTCATGAGAAAAAAAATGAGATGCCAATCTTGCAGTTTCTTATCAAGAGTGTACTGGATGTGCAAGTTGGAACAATGGAAAAAAAATAAGTCACAGGGCACCAAGCTTCATCTCAGGACCTTGTATTGTTAATACAGGAAGAGAAATGGTGTTGAAGGAATCTCCTTTGGTTAGGAAATTCTATTGCTCAGTTACTAGTGAGGAGGAGGTGAGTGCTCAGAGGGGGCTCTTAATCCCAGAGGAGGCAAGGAAGGTGGATCTCTAGGGCTACATAGTGAGATTCCAGGAGAGAGAGAGAGCGAGAAAGAGAGAGAGAGAGAGAGAGAGAGAGAGAGAGAGAGAGAGAGAGAGAGAGAGAGAGAGAGAGAGAACCTGTTTGCCTTTGGTTTTGTTTAGGTAGATCCTATGTTGCTGAACTGAGGCTGGCCACGGGTTGAGCTACCCTGCCCCAGCCTTCTCAACTAGTGGCACACGCCCCACCCCATCTGCTCTTTTCATCAAATAAAGAGCACTGGAGCCTGAGAACTAGAGAGAGGAGGGGGGGCTGGCTCCTCTTCTGGGAAGGACTCTGCTTTACAAAGCCCCAGGGGAAAATAAAAAACAGGGCTGGAGAGATCACTCAGTGGTTAGGAGCACGGGCTGCACTTGCAGAGGACCTGGGTTGAATTCCCAGCACCCACATGGTGGCTGACAACTGTCTGCAACTCCAGTTCCAGGGATCTGATGCCCTCTTCTGACCTCTGTGGGCACTGCACAGCGCAGGTGCACTTACATGCAGGCAATACAGTCATACACATAAAATAAAATAAATAAAAATAAAATATTAAGAAAAACAAAGTCCCAAGGGATCTTGGAGCAGACCTTAGGGTTGTCTGTGAAGATACTTGAACTTCCATTACATCTTTCTTTTTTTTAATTTAAATTTTTTTTAATTTTTATTTATTTATTTATTTATTTGTACAAATGTACCGTCTGCATGTAGGTCTGTGCACCCGTGTCCTGCAATGCCGCAGAGGTCAGAAGAGGGTGTCAGATTCCCCTGGAACTGGAGTTCTCCTGGAATTGGAGTTACAGACGGTTCTCAGCTGCCATGTGGGTGCTGGGGATCGAACCCAGGTCCTCTGCAAGAGCAGTCGGCACTCTTAACTGCTAGGCCATCTCTCCAGGCCCCCATTCCATCTTTCTACTGGCACAAAATTTCCAGATCCATGTACACTTCCTGTTCTAAAGGTGATTTTATTCAGGAGGGGCATGAAACTCAAGAGGAAAAATATGAATGAATTCCATTTCTGGCTCAGGGAGCTGTAAAACAGGAAGAAAGCATAACAGTGAATGGTCTACTAAAAAAAAGACAGAGCTAGGCGTAGTGCTGAGGCTGTAGAATCAGGAGTTCAAGGTCAACCAAGCCTACACACTAAATTTCAGGCCAACCTAGGCTACTTGAGACCATTGGAAAACCACAGAGGAAAAGAAAAGAAAAAAGTTAAGTGCTATGCTGTCATTCCCCCGTGCTCAAAACAATGTTGTTTCTTAGCTTTACCCGTCTGCTCGACATGGCCCGTGAAGCTCCATCTCATCCATGTTTAAAAAAGGACAGAATGGAACAGAAAAAGGAATCAGGAAGGGACCGGAGAGGGAGCTTTCTTGTCTGAGTGCTTGCCGCCCACCCCACCCCCCAAGACTAGCACCTGGGAGTGGGAAGCAGGAAGGTCCCAAGTTCTAGGTCATACCCAACTATGTAACAAGTTGAATTACAGGCCAGCCTTGCCTGCATGGACCTCTCTTGGTGGGTTGGGAGGGGGAAGCAGATCTTACTGCAAAGATGATCCCACTGAAAAGTTACCGAACGTTGGTGCAATTGCAAGGGGCAGACGCCTAGAGAACTGAGTAATTTTATGAAGTATATATTTAGGATCTCGAAAACCATAGTGCAGTGTTTGTCAACATGTCTAGAAAGCTGTTCGCAAAACTGATGTAAGAACTTTACTTTCCATAAGGTGAGCACGGAGTTCTCAGGAGCAGAGAACGTGCCTAGTACATACAAGCTGCTGGGCCAATCACCAGCACTGTAGGTCTCTCTCTCTCTCTCTCTTTCTCTCTCTCTCTCACACACTCACACACACACACACACACACACACACACACACTCACAGGCTCTGCCAGGTGATTCCTACTGAAGTGGATTGCCTACATACTCTCCTCGGTTGCTAGGAGACATGGACATATGAAAGGAATGTCTGACAAGTGTTTTACAAGATTTACTGGAAACACTGGAATCCATTTATAGAGAAAGTTCTTATTTTCTCTTTTGCTTTTGAAATATTTCATTTAAGTGGTAAACTGTCCAGAGAGGAAGGAACATAAAACCTTCTTCTGGGACTCCTAATTTCCCACTGAGTAAATATTTTATACTAGAATACCTGAGCACTCAAGCTAATGTCAAGGAATAAATTAGCTCAATTAAGAAGTAACTTCTGGGGCGGGGGTGGGGGGGGCAGCCCACTGGTAAGATGGCTTACTGCAAGGTAGGAGGAAATATTTTAGCAACTCCAGCATCCCCAGAAAAAAGTAGGACATCAATTCTACCCAAAGGGGACTAGGAAAGGCCAAGATGAGAGGAGCAGGCCTGAGGGTTGGCCTAGCCAATCAGTGAGCCCCAGGTTCAGGGAGAGAACCTGTCTCAAAAATAAGGAGCAGGGAGATTGAGGGTGGAACCCAGAGCCCTAGTCTGCCTTCTGCATGTGCATGCACACATTCATGTACATACACATACATAACACATACACATAGGAGTACCTGCACACTAGTATACATAAACATGAATAAATAGGAGTAATTGTACTCATACATGTACAAATCTATGTGCACACACAGTGTACATGTATATGTACAAACACACATACATAGGAGTACCTACACACACAGCTTCACACATAGAGTATTAGTAAGTACACATATATATGTACATATGAAACACATGCACATGTACATAGGAGAATCTGCAAACACTAGTGTATAAACACAAATCATGCTCACGCATATACATAAGAGAAACTGCTGGAGCAGGAGAGATGGCTCAGTCATTAGCCCTGACCCTAACCCTAACCCTGAGCCGGACTCTGAACCTAACCCTAACCCTGACCCTAACCCTAAACCCTAACCTAACCCTAACCCTAAACTTAACCCTAACCCCTAACCCTAACCCTAACCCCTAACCTAACCCTAACACTAACCCTAACCCTAACCCTAACCCTGACCCTGACCCTGATCATGAACCTAACCCTAACCCTAACCTAACCCTAACCCTAAACCCTAACCTAACCCTAATCCTAATCTTAACCCTAAACCCTAACTCTAACCCTAAACCCTAACTCTAACCCTAACCTAACCCTCCTGCAGAGGACCCAGGTTCAGCTCCCAGCATCCATTGGTGGCTAATAATTGTCCATTACTCCAGTTCCAAGGGATCCAACACCCTCTTCTGACCTCTGCAGGCATTGCATGACACAGTGCACTTACATACATGCAGGTAATATACTCATACACATAAAATAAAAACAATAAATGACATGTTTAAAGAGCACCCGTATACATGTACCTATGCATATACCACACAGATACAAAACAAATTTGACAGCAATGCTTAGTCTTGGAAGGAATATGTATCCATTTATATTTTGGAATACAGAATAACCTTAAATATATTAATGTGGACTATGAATAATTCTCACTAGGAACAGAAAGGTTAATTTTTCTTCTCTTTTTGTGTGTGTGTGTATGTTTGAGACAGGGTCTCCCTGTAGCCCCAGCTAGCCTGGAATTCACTATGTAGACCAGGCTGGCCTCAATCTCATAGAGATCTGCCTGCCTCTGCCACAAGTGCTGGGGTTAAAGGTGTGTACCACACCATGCTCAGCCGTATTTTGCTATTTTTAATATTCTTTGTTGTCTCATTCTTTCCTTTTTTGGAGGGCGTTCCCTTTGTGACACAGAGTCTCCTGCAACCGACGCTGGCTTTTTGATTCTACTGCCTCTCTCTCCCAAGTGCTAGGATTACAGGTGTGCATCTCCACATCTGGCTTCAAAGCACATGATTCTTTTAAACTAAACTATAACAGTAGAAAAATCAACTTTAGTTTAACCAAGAGACTTGGGCAAAATTCCGACCACACAAACATTCTAGGGTTACAGCCAGGAGTTTAACTGACCACTTTTAAGCTATTTCTAAAACATAAAAGATATTCTGTTTCCATAGACCTTTTCTTATTGTCTGTCAGAGCTTGGAACTCACTGACAAAATCAGAAGGAACCTGTCTGCTCATGCTCACTGAATCTTTCACCAGGTTGCACTGTGTTGCCTCTGCTGCATGCACTAGGGCTACTTCAATGAGCCTTTATCAAATGTTTTTATTTCTAAATTACAGTATTTATTTATCTAAAGTTACGTTTAAGAATGTATGCGCACATACGTGTGAGCAGCCCTGTGGAGTTAAAGGACAGCCTGTAGGAGTCGGTTCTTTCCTTCCACTTATCCACTGAGCCATCTCAACAACTCTATCCCATTTCTCTAAATTAAAAAGCAGAATGTGGGGCTAACAGCCACGACTTCTCACCGTGTTACTGCACCCGTATTCCAGAAATCTCTGGAAGAGCTGGGAATTTTCTCCCACGGAAGAAGGCTGGTTAGCATGATCTCACTTGTTAACCACAGGAAAACCACTCATTTCTTCATACTTTCTATATTGAAGCTATTTATGTGTTTATTTCTTTTTTTTTTTTTTTTTTTTTTTTGGTTCTTTTCAAGACAGGGTCTCCTTGTAGCCCCAGCTGTCCTGGAACTCACTCTGTAGACCAGGCTGGCCTTGAACTCACAAAGATCCACCTGCCTCTGCCTCCCGAGTGCTAGGATTAAAGGCGTGCGTCACCACGCCTGGCTGTTTCAAAACAGAATCTTAGTCCAGGTGAGCTTCAAACTCACAGCACGGCTGAGAATGACCTTGAGATTCTGGTGCAGGCATGGGCCACCACACCCACATCACAGGGTAAAGCTTTACTCAGTGTGTCCCAGGCTGGCCCGAACTCACCATGCAGCTCAGACTGGCCTTAAATTCCCAGCAATCCTGCCTCGCCTCCTGAGTGCTGGACTGAAGGCAGCACCACCACACTCGGATGTGTTCTTTCCAATGCTAATGGACATTTGGTGCAGCACCTGGAGTAATGCTCATATAAATGTCTTAAGTGCATTATCACTGGTAATTCTGCAGATGAGCAAGCAGCCCAACCTTTCATCTAGGTAAACAGATGATCATTACTTCACTCCTGACTCAGAGGTCGTGAGGGATGGCAAGTCCAAACATCAGTTCAATTTGCAATAAACTCTCCAGTGCGCTGTGTCAAAATATGGCAGTCCTGTGCCCAGGCCCTGAGCACACCGCTTTTGGCTCTAACCACCCTGTCCTCCTACATCACCTGCAGTCACCTGGATCTTCCCCTCCGCTGAGTACAAAGAACACTGAACAAGTGAAAAGCCAGGCCACTCTCCAGGAGAAGGTGAGGTCATCAACTCCTCAAGGAAACAAAACAAAACCTACAGGGCCTGCACCTGAAAGAAAACAGGTTTGAGCTAACCTTCGGCAAGGATTTCACTTCCTAGTGTTTCTAAGCCCTACCACCTGTCAGACCCCACTTTTGCTGAGATGCCCTGGAGGTGATGAGGTTTCTAACCCTTCTTTGAGAGGAGAAATCAGGGTGTCACACTCCATATAGACCTCCCTCTCTGGGGGACCACACAAACAATAGCATCTTTCCAGGAACTGGGACAGACAACCCTTTCAAAACAGCAGATGAATCATGCCTATTTCATATCCTGAACAAATTTAGGTCCACTTCCAACAGTCTACCAACCGTGACCAGAAAGTACACTCAGAACTGCTGGCCTCAGGAGCCTTAACGTTTTACCTGAAAGAGGCTGAGTTAAACTTCAGGGAAATACACACAGACCACTCCCTCTCTCTCCCTCCTCCCAGCCCCCAGGCGCCCCCCCCCACCTCCTCTCCTCCCTCATCTCCCCTCTACATTTTACCTCTATAGCTCTTATCTAGTCCAAATCTTTAGAAGACATCTGAAATATGAAAAGACAGGAAAAAGGATGGGATGTTTTCTGTTCATTGTCCACTAATTCTCTTTTTTTGCTGTGCTGAGTTCTCCGACTCCTCCAAGCTAGGCAACAGCTCTACCACTGAGCTACAACCCTAGCCCAATTCTAGAACTTTCTTAAGATCTAAGAAAGATCACCTCTATTACTTGGATAAAAGTAAATTATACCTTTGTGGGTTTTTTTTGTTTTTTTTTTTTCCCATGGCTGTTCCTTTGGGGGACTCATGAGGCAAGGAACTACAATCTATGTGAAAGAAGAGAAAAACTGACAATCTAATTGCTGTGATTAAATCTATCCCTGACTTTTCCCACCGACAAATCCTGAGCTATAGAACAGGATGTGTTATGTAACAGTCATTGTTTTATTAAAGAAATAAGAGGAAGCATATTGATTCTTAAGGAGAGAATAGTTTTCACACTAAATTAAAAAATAAAACTTTTCGGATACATTTTTAAAGAGATTTGAACTTTGTATAGGCTCAACAACCATTGGGCAATAACTCTTCACAGGCTTTATTTGATGCCTGCTTACTTGTTTTTAACAAGTTTATGAGAAAACACATGTACAGAATAATACATTTAGGGCTGGAGGTGCAGCTCAGGTTAAAGGGTGCTTATCCGGCATGCAGGAAGGGTTAGGTGTGATTCCCCAGCCCTGCATCAACCAGCTGCTGTGGTGCATGCCGCCAACCCCAGCAGGAAGGTCAGTTTAGGGTCATTTCTCAGCTCCATGGTGAGTTGGAGGCCAGCCTGGGCGGTAAGAGGCCCTCCTGTCCTAAACAAGGAACCTACTTTGCTAGCTTCATAAAGAAAGGCTGGATGCTGGGGTAACAGAAGTGGAGAGCAGGCTTAAAAGGAAATAGTGACTAAATTCAGGTAAAACTGTGGGAAAAAATGTTTGTAAGGAAGTCCCTGCCATCTGCCTCTTTAACACTGTCCTTTTCTCCAGTTTGGGCCCTTTCTCCAAGCTAGAACAAAGTGTGGTCTAGTGATCAGTCTGTTGGTTGGTAAACTGTTTCTGATCCACAAGGATCAGGAATTGTGGTTACTTCAGAAACTGAAGTTTACAACTTCTATAGCAAATATTGAGTCAAATAATTGAAAACTGAAACTTACCTTTCAATGTCTCTGGTATTCTTATCTTTATTTTAATAGTGATTCATTTTTATCTTATGATAGGTTGAAATTCTTATTTTTTTTTTTATTTCTATTTTTTTTTTTTTTTTTTTTTGTCTTTTTGAGACAGGGTCTCCCTTTATTCCCAGCTGGCCTGGATCTCATATGTAGACCAGGCTGGCCTTGAATTCACAGAGATCCGCCTGCTTCTGCCTCACGTGTGCTGGGATTAAAGGCATCTGCCACCATGCCCAGCAATACATTATCTTTGTTTAATATGTATGCATGTAATGGTGCACATGTGTAAGTGTACCACGCTGTGCAATGCCCCCCAGAGGTCAGAAGAAGGTGTTGGATCCCCTGGATCTACACTTACAGACAGTTGTTAACCACTGTAGGTGCTGGGAATCAAAACTGGGTGCTTTACTGAACCAGCCAGTGCTCTTAACAGCTGAGCCATCTCTCTAGGCCCAGACTGAATTTTTTTTTTTTTTTTGTCTTTTTGAAACAGGGTCTCCCTGTAGCCTCAGCTCACCTGGAATTCACCATGTAGACCAGGGTGGCCTTGAACTCACAGAGATCTATCTGTCTCTGCCTCCCAGAGTGCTGGGATTAAAGGTGTGTGCCACCATGCCTGACCCAGACTGAAATTTTTTTTTTTAAATTAGTTTTTATTGATGCTTTGTGCATTTCATACATTTTTTTCCAATTCAGTTCAGGCTTATTTCCCTTTCCCTCCCCCCCACCCCCCACCCCATCCCAGATCATGCATTCTGCCATAACTGTCCTGCATCTTTCTCTCAGTTTTTTTTTTCATTTTTAGCTATAAGTGATAATCCATGAGTACAAGCATCCTTCATGCAAAACCTATCTGCAGGCTGTTGTGCCCAAACACCTACAGCCCCACCATCCAGTGGGGGGTGACAGGTTGTTTGTTCAATCAAGTTGATCAAATGAGTGTCCAGACTACATTGCTGTAGTTTCACCATTCACCCCAATCGCAGCCCTTACATTCTACCACGCCCCCTCTTCCGCAGGTTGTTCCCTAGGCTTAGAAAAGGGGCACAGGTGGATGAGAGGTAAAACAGTCCACTCTCTCTGGAGCTGTTGACTTGGACTCTGGTCAATTCTGGCTGTTTCCTTTCATGGGCTGACAGTTTGTCCAGGAATAACCTTTTTTTTTTGACTGAAATTTTTAAACACTGCAGTTGGTAGTGCCAAGATGCCTAGGTGGGTAAAGTGTTTGCCACCAACCCTTAGACCTAAGTTTGATCCCCAGGACCTGTGTGGTGGAAGTAGAGAACAGACTCTGGAAAGTTGTACTCTGACCTCTACACAGGTGCTATGATGCACATGTTTGTACACACACACACACACACACACATACACACACACACACATGCACACAAATAAATAATAAAGGGCTAGAGAGATGGCTCAGTGGCTAAGAGCACTTGCTCCTCTTACACAGGATCCAGGTTCAGTTAGTTCCCAGCACCGCTTCTGGACTTGAGGGCACCTGCGCACACGTGTGCATGACCCCTCCCCCACACATATATGGACATCATTAAAAATAAACCTTAAGAAAGAAAATAATTATAAAAATTAAGTACCATGGAAAGAAGAATGGTATTTAACTTTATAAAAATATAATACAAGGCTGGAGAAGGAGTGAGGGTAGAGCAGAGAGAGTACGTGCTTGGCTTTGTAGAGATGCTAAGTCTTCATGCCCAATTTTACTCCACTTGGAATCACCTAGGAGCCATGATTAGAAGACCATGCTTCCAGAGAGGCTTAGCTGAAGAGGGAAGACACTGCCTTCTGTGGGTGGCAGCATCCCATAGTGGACTGGGTCCTCACCCTGTGACTCCAAGAAAGACCTTTCCTGTTTAAGCGACTTTTGTCAGGTATTCCACAGAAATCAAATAACTAATCCACCCTGGGATCCATCCCCAGCACTAAAAAATAAAGTAAAATAAAATAAAATAAAATACTGAAATACTAGTCCTCAAGTAACTAAAAGTCTAACAGATTTGTGAACAACGAGCATATGAGCGCTGGCCTGATGGCTCATCAGGTAAGGTCACTTTGGTGTCAACCCTGATGATCAGAGTTCGATCCTCCTGGGAACAACACAGTGGAGGAAGAGAAATGACTTCTGCAAGTTGCCTCTGACCTCCACATGTGTGCTATGGCAGACACACAGCACAAATAAATGTAATTAAAATATATGTGAAAATATATATTGATCAAAAGCAAGAAGAAAATAATAGGGCTAGAGAGATGGCTCAGCAGTTAGCTGCTCTTGCCAAGGACCCAAGTCCAGTTCCGAGCACCCATTTGGCAGCTAACAACCTTCCCTAAATCCAGTTCTAGGGGATCTGACACCTTCTGGACTCCATGGTCACAGCACAGATATGGTGAACTTACATACATGTAGGCACAGCCCAGATGTGGTGAACTTACATACATGTAGGCACAGCACAGATGTGGTGAACTTACATACATTAGGCACAGCACAGATGTGGTGAACTTACATACATGTAGGCACAGCACAGATGTGGTGAACTTACATACATGTAGGCACAGCACAGATGTGGTGTACTTACATACATGTAGGCACGGCACAGATGTGGTGTACTTACATACATGTAGGCTCAGCACAGATATGGTGTACTTACATACATTAGGCACAGCACATATGTGGTGAACTTACATACATTAGGTACAGCACAGATGTGGTGTACTTACATACATTAGGCACAGCACAGATGTGGTGTACTTACAGACATGTAGGCACAGCACAGGTGTGGTGTACTTACGTACATGTAGGCACAGCACAGATGTGGTGTACTTACGTACATGTAGGCAAAAACACTTATACACATAAACATAAATGAAGCACTTAAAAATAGTTTAAGGAACTGTAAATACACTGCAGTGCTAGAGTCCTTGCCCAGCACACCTGGGTCCCTAGGTTTGTCCCCAAAACAACAAAGCTTTCTTCTCCTTCTCCCCCCCCCCACCCTTTGAGACAAGGTCTTATTGTATAGGCCTGAATGGCTGGAACTTGCTATGTAGATCAAGTTGACCTCAAACTCACAGAGATCCACCAGCCTCTGACTTCTAAGGATGGAATTAAGGGCGTGCAATACCGGTTTGTCTTTCTTATCAGCCAATTGAAAATGGATGTGTACCTCAGTGTTTCTCAGTTCAAGACAAGGTTGGACCAAATGTACAGAACCATTTCCTGGCCCTCTCAAGAAAGACAGGATGATGATAGTTTATCCCTAATCAGATTGCTTTAGGGATTTGTAAAATGAATTTTACTTTCCCCAGCAGTCTTCTGAGTGACTCGTGAATCTTTGAACAGGTCAGGTTATTTTATTATTTTATAATACCCAAAAGCAGTTTACTAAAGTGTTTTCCCTGCCTGGATCACTGATCTTTGTATTGAGCAAAATCTTTATAAGCCTTTTTATGAAGTGACCTCTGCATAATTTTGAAACTGTTCTCAGCAAATTCTTCACAGATTACTGAAAAAGGACAAGTAAGCCTCGTTATTGGAATGGACACAAGTGTCTGTTGCTGGCAACATTCTGAGAGTAACATGTCTTACAACAAGAAATACAATAGCTGGGGCTGGAGAGATGGCTCAGCAGTTAAGAGGGCTGACTGCTCTTGCAGAGGACCAGGCTTCGATTCCCAGCACCCACACAGTGGCTAAGAACCGTCTTTAAGCCAGGCGTGATGGCACACCCCTTTAATCCTAGCACTCAGGAAGCAGAGGCAGGTTGATCTCTGTGAGTTCAAGGCCAGCTTGGTCTACAGAGTGAGTTCCAGGACAGCTGGGGTTATAGGGAGACCCTGTCTCAAACAAACAAACAAACAAACAAACAAGCAAACAAACAAACATCATGGTCTTTAGCCACATACAAAAGATTAAAAAAAAAGAAATGCAATAGCTGTTTCTGACTGCACTTTGAATATGGTCTCATGTAAGCACACTGGAAATGTTATATATGTGCGGCATCATCCATTCTTTATATATGTACATATATGAAAAATATGTTCCACATACATAGAGTTAGAGAGTGGGGATTAATACAGTCAAAACACATTTATACACATGTGAAATTCTCAAAGAATAAAAATACTATAAAAATATATTTGTATATGCCTTACTTACATACAGAATAATGTTTATCTCTATAATTTAAGTACTTTATGTATTTTAATATATTGCATACATATATCTGCATGATATATAGATTCATGTATAATGCATAAAGTCTGAGAAATGAGATTATATAATGTTTATATATTCATGAAATCTCACTTATTCTCTCTCAGTGGAAAGCGGTGCTCAGAGATTTAGTGACCTCATTCCATCAACAGTAAGCAAATATTTGCTGACTGTGCACTAAATTCCAAGCCCTGGATAACAGGGATAAAGAGTCATCCGTGTCTCTGGGATGGCTGGGAGCACAGAGGACCGTCAATAAGGTAATTCATTTCTATATTTGTATTTACCTATTTATTTTTATTTTATGTGTATGACTGTTTTGCCTGCATGTATGTAAGTGAACCCAGGTCAGGCAATGACCACGGAGGCTAGAAAATGGCAGCGTCACCTGGAACTGAGTTTTGGATGGTTGTTAGCTGCCATGTGGGTGCTGGGAATCTGCAAGAGCAGCCAGTGCTCTTAACCACTGAGCCATCTCTCCAGCCCCAACAAGGTCATTTCTGATAGTGGACCACTGGGAAGAGGTTGGAGGGTGATCAAGGAAGTCCGGTCTGAGAAGAGACATTTGAACTAGGCCTTGAGGACTAACAGCATCAGTCTCACAAAGATAGCAAAACATGCCAAGCATAAGAGACTGTTACTGCAGAGCTCTTAAAACCAGAACAAGCCTGACATGTTCCAGAAAGAATCTATGTGCAATCAGTGCCACACAGGCCCTGAAGCTATGAAGAAGACACTAGAATTGACACCCAGCAGTGGAAAACATTTGGACGGTTTTAATTAAGGGAGTGACATAATGTGATTTCAGTGAGTCCAAGGCCAGCCTGGTCTACAGAGCAGGTTCCAGGTCAGCTGGGGCTTCAGGGAGACCCTGTCTCAAAAAGACTCCCCCCCCCCAATATCCTCCTAAGGCTGGGGATGTAACTTACTGGTAGAATGTGACCTTAGCATAGATGAAGCCCTGGGTTCGAGTTTTACTATCCAATTTTTTTAAGGTATCTGGGCTGAGAGATGGCTCAGTGGTTAAGAGCACTGGCTGCTCTTACAGAAGATCTCTGTTTGGTTACCAGTACCCACATGATGGTTCATATGCATCCATAACTCTACCTCCAGGGGATCCAATGCCCTTTTCTGACCTCCAAGGGCACTGCACAACATAGGTTGTTCTATCTATCTATCTATCTATCTATCTATCTATCTATCATCTATCTATCTATCTAGTATGTTTTATATATGAAGTATGTTTTATATATATATAAAGTATTATATATATATGTTATAAAAGGGGGACAAACAGTAAAAGTAGACAGAAAACTAAAATCTAATACAGAAGGCCTCCAATTTAGGATGATTGAAATCACTAATTTGTTGCTGTTTAACATTACAGCTCAAAAATAATTTAAATTCAATAGAAGTTATACTTTGAATTTTTGCCCTGGACCCTTCATGAGCTAGCAGATCCCCAGGGCTGGGTAGCGGAGGTGGTTAACAGCTGTCTGTTGTCCCAGAGATGAAGAGGGGAAGTAGGCAACACTACAGTACACCGTTGCTGAGCTTTGTACAACGAGAGGTTAAGGACATGCAGGCCGTCGTCACCCTAGATTAGTTCCAGCTTGCTATGGGTTTATCCCGACATCACCTCATGGAAGTTGAGGGCCATCTCTGTACTGGTTCTGCAATACCGAGACAAGATAAGGAAGGATTTCAGGGTCAAGTTCTCTGAAGCTGCTGATCTGTGTGGGAAGGCTCGGGGAGAAGAAGAAACAGGAGAGTCCTTGACCCTGGCATGAGTGAATTTCTTCTCTGTTCATAGCCTAGAAATGCTGAGCTAAGTGTAAAGCCAAGGACAGGTGCTGGCTCTGGGGCCACACTCGATCCCATTCTTTTGGTGGCTGCTGAGTAAAAGAACCCCCAGGCTAACGGTTGCCGTCTTTCCCAACCACTCAGTCCCAAGCCATGTTTGGCATAAGTCTCCTTGGGCCCTGGGTTGCTAATGATGTAGGTTCTTAGCGCGACTGTAGAGGAGAGTTGTGACTGATGGTGGGAAATGGTCCCAAAGGGACTGGCCACTAAGAAACCCACCTTGTCCTCTCTCACTTTTACTTTGTTTTTCATTGCTGATAGTGGTGGTGGTGGGTTGCTGGGACTTCAACTCAGGGCATGACCTGTGATAACTCTACACCACTGAACTTCAACAACAATCCCTTATTTTCCTAAAGTTTCCCTCTTATAACTCATTCTCCTTCCTCGTGCCCTTGAAGGTCACCTCTGTGTAAGCTGTAAGTCCATCATGGAAGGACACGTAGGCATCTCAGGGGAACCAGTAGTGTTCCCACCACTGTGGAGAACAACACACCAGGCAGCTCCCCCCAACCTTCGGGAATGAGACAGAAGCAGTGGGCAGTGGTTTTAGGGAACTCAGATAAAGGACATTGTCTGGGTGCAGGACAGATGCAGTGGGAAGTTGCTTTTCTTACAGAAAGGAACCATAACTTTGGCTAATGGGAAAAGCTTTACAAAGGTAGCAGGTCAAAATGATATTAAGTAGAGACTGGGGTTGAACAAAGAAGAAACGGTGAGGATGGAAGAACAGATCAGACTTTCAAACTGTCTGAGGTGCTGTGACTAGATTTACAGTGTAATGGGAAAACTGGACCAGATAAAGCAGTTCAATATGGGTCACATGGGAGAGTCTTGTTATTGGCACCACGCAGGTGCCCGGAACATTAACAGGTATAACACTGGCCATTAGTTTTTTTACAAGGGTGCACATTGTTTGACAATAGTCTCTCAGGCCCGTTTCTTTGTATCTGTTGTAATAACCCTGAATCTTGAACATTGATATGGATTCAATTAATATCTGTTGATAGATTTTAATTACACGTAGTACTAGTTAACCTCCGGTTCTCACTTGAAACGACAAACCATCTTTTGGCAATAGCCAAAATTACAATGTAATTACCTTAAATTGCATTCAAATATATGGATTATCTCACACTTTTCCCAATGAAATCCAGATGTGCTATTTTGCCAATTAAACTACCCCTTTATCAAAGGTCCGTGAATCTCCTGGAGGTACCACTATGCTCATTAACTAAATGTCAGGTAGGCACAGAAGCTACTGTGGATTTCACTTAATAAACCAGGGCAATTTAAAGTAATTAGTCATATCTTGTGAAAAGGAGCCAACGAGTAGCCTGTTTAACCTGTCGGAGATCCGTGGGTGAAGGAGCTCGTAAAGGGAGAGATGGGATAGGAGCTTGCTTTATTTGCCAAGGCTTTCAACTCAAACAATTATTTACCTTAAAAAAGTTCAGAGCTCAGGCTGGAGATGTGGCTCAGCTGGTACAACTCCCTCAGAAGCCCCGGGCTCCTCGGGGCACACCTGTGAGCGTAGCACTCGGTAGAGGCAGGAAGGTCAGGTTCAAGGTCATTCTCAGCACTATAGCAAGTTTGAGGACAGCTTGGGACACATGAAATCCTGTCTCAAAAGAATTAAAAGAAAAGAAGGGAGGAAGGGAGGAAAACGGGGTAGATCATCACTGGAGAAACGGGGGGCACCGGCCTGCTCTTCTGAATGCTCGCTGCTCTTGCAAAGGACCTGGGTTCAGTTCCCAGCATCGACATAACAGTTCACAACCACCTGTAACTCCAGTTCCAGGGCATCCACTTCCTCCTTTTGGCCTCTTAGAGCAAAGAGAGCTGACTTCAGGAAAACTTTCTGAGACAGGGGTCTCCCTATAACCCCAGCTGGCCTAGAACTTGCCTCTGTAAACCAGGTTGGTCTCCATATCACAGAGATCCATCTGCCTCTGCTTCCCCATTGCTGGGGTTAAA
The DNA here is from genome assembly GCA_009823505.1 of Rhizomys pruinosus. Taxonomy (NCBI): domain Eukaryota; kingdom Metazoa; phylum Chordata; class Mammalia; order Rodentia; family Spalacidae; genus Rhizomys; species Rhizomys pruinosus. The sequence goes on along the minus strand of VZQC01009509.1, from coordinate 1,217,783 downwards.
AGTGTGCACCCCCATGCAGGACTAGAAAACTTTTAAAAGCCATTTCAGGCTGGGTATGGTCACACTTTTTTAATTCCAGCACTCTGGAGGCAGCTAGATCTCTGTGAGTTCAAGGTCACCACACACTCTAGTAGTGCTGCGTAATGCAACATTGTCTCAAAACAAAACAAAAAAATCTATCTTAAATGTTTGGAGAACTTGGAGGCTGGAGTGCAGCTAAGTGGCAGAGCGTTGCCTAGCATGTGGGTCATGGTTAAACCGCCCAATTTACAGCCTAGGTTAAAGTTATTTACCTGAAAACTTTCTTTAGTAACACCTGAATTCTAGTGGCTTTTAATCTGGCTTTCCACATTATTGTAATTTACTTTCTAGAATCATCAGCAATCCTTTAGGTTTTATTTGTAGTACACAGGAATGCTTGACTGTCCATAGTAAGTCTCAATCTATGCATTATCATTTGTATGTTTTTATCCTGCACACTTAGACTTTAGTTAATGTACTTAGAATGCTTTCAAGAAGGGAATGAAATTAGGCCACTTTTATTAACATGCTAACCAATCTAATAAGCTAGTCATAATAATCAGGAAAATTATAGATGATTCTCCTATATTAGGATACTGATAAAATAATTTGTATAATATTAATTAGTAGAGATCTCCTGAGCCCAGCGGCAGGAAGAGGGGAAGATAGGTAGGAACTGGGTGCCTTGGCGAGCTGATTGCTGATCGTTTGGTCCTGCTGTCTTTGGTTTGATTGGCCTTTGTGGCTGTGAGGTTGGAGTTATCCCCCCAGCTGGGATTAAAGGTGTGGTCTTTGGCCTGATAAGATCTAGTGGCTGTGGGGGCGGAGTTATCCTCCCAGCCGGTATTAAAGGCACGCATGTGTGACTCTTGAGATTTGAGATCTCCTGAGTTAAGACCGGGTCTCACTACTACTAGCCTAAGAACCTGTTATTCTTGCTATTAGAGGACCAGGCTGGCCTCTACTCAGGATCTATCTGCCTCTGCTGCCAAAGTGCTGAGATAAAGGTTGCAACCGACCATGCTCAGCCCTAGCAGTCCTTTTGTTGAGTTGAAACCACTCAGATGTTGGTGGCTACAGCTCTGTCTTCAAATAGCAAATCAATATCTCTCTATTGGCTTGCTCCTGGATGAAGTATTTACTCTGCAGACATTTTCCTCATTGTCGAAGGAAGACTGTATGCATTCAGTATATTATCTCACACCTTCATTGGAGTTTATTCCAACCTTATCATAAGTTTAATACAGTATGTCCGTTGCATGGGATGTGCTGGGCAACACTGTTCCTGGGTTCACCCCAGATCAAAGGAATGATATGACGACCAAGGTAAAGACCCACCATGTCCACTGGTAAGCCAGTGAGTCATCTACTGGGGTTCTGACAGCACAAATGACTCAGAAGACAGCTGCATTACCAAAGGCCCATCCCAGCATGTGTGACGGAACATTGAGCCGGACCCCAAGCTTCCCTGACAAGGCCTGTTGGGCACTCCTTTAGGCACTCAGCTGCTGCTCTGTTCACTTTGAAGCACCTTCAGCTGGTTCCTTTCTCCTCCAGCCACTCCCTGGTCTCTATCTTCCAGGGCTGCTGCCTTGTCAGTACAGGGTCACAGGAGTCTTACCGAGGGAGGGAAACTCTAGTGCCTGAATCTATTTAGGGACTTCCTGAAGCTATGAAGTTGTTTGCTTCCTGGCGGTACGAGAATTTCTTGGCACAGATGGACTATTTACATTCTTCTCAAAATTAACTCTACTGTTGGGGCTGCGAGTGGCCTAGCGGTAAGCGCACCGACCGTTCCCTCCTTACAGAGGACCCCGGCTCGATCCCCAGCACCCACATGGCCACGCCGAGAGCCGTCTGAAACTCCAATCCGGAGAACACCAGCTCCAGGGGAATCCGAGACCCTTCTTCTGACCTCCTGCTGTCATTGCACGACAGGTTGCACAGACTGCCTCCGGACAGTACATGATTACACATTAAGGAAATAATAAATTTAAAAAACAATATACTCTACTGTTACACAGCTTACTCTCCAAGAAGGGGTATTCTATCTGCACGGACTTGCCAGACGACAGAGAGACACCTAAATTGGCCTTTCCATAATTCTAGTTATGCAGCACAGATATCTAAAAATGGAATAAATTGTTCTTTAAATTTTTTTTTGCTTTTTTGCGACTTTCTTCCTTTCGCCTCCAGGCTGGGCTGACACTACTTTGTCGTGACCAAGTGTTCTCACTCTCAATGATATCCATTAGCCTGCTGGCATTGAATTCACTATTTAGTGGGGCTGCCTTCAATTCGATCTTCCTGCCTTTACCTCCTGCAATGTTCCTTTTTAATTTGTAGTGTTGTACCTCTCATCATTTTATACAATTAATTCTTTTTTCCTTTTTTTTTTTTTTTTTTTTTTTCTACATTCTGTAATGAGATATAACGCTCTTACCTTTATACTATTCATCCCTGTCTTAACATCCTTCTGTCCGGGTCCAACAATCTGAAATTTACATCTCCAGCAAATCCCTCACATGTAGCTTCTTGTCTTTTCTCTTTTTCCCCTCTCCCTTTTCTTCTCTTCCCCCCCTCTTTTTATCTTCAAATCTTTCCTCTCTTCCTTTTTTCTCTCTTTACTATCTTTTTTTTTTCTTTTCCTTTTTATTACTCTTTTTTCCCCCCCTTCTCCCCTTTTTCCTTCTCCTCCCCCCCCCCGTCTCTCTTTTCCTTCTTCCCCACCTTCTTTCATCTTTTCTTCTTCTTCTTCCCCTTCTTTCCCTTTTTCCTTTTCCTTTTCTTATCCCTCCTTCCTTTTCCCTTCCTTCCCTCTCTTCATCTTTTTTTTGTTTTTTTTCCCCCCTTCNATTTCTAGTCACTCCTTTGCTTCCTGTGTCTGCGATGAGGAAGATCGAACCTCACAGGCCCCCGAGCGTGTACGGCGTAGCAGCGCTAGTGCGGACTGCGATAGAGTTCGTGCGCGCTCTTGCCGTCTCTCGCTCTCTTTTGCCCCCGCCCTGTCCCTGCCTTTTTTTTTCTTTTGCCGCGCCGCCCGGCGCCGGGGAAGGCGGACGGTACGATTTACGGCAGCGAAGTGGAGGGAGTATGTGTGTGTGTGATCGAGGTAGCGATAACCACGCCCGCCCTTACTATTAGGGCTCGAATCAAGAAAGGGAAAAGAAAAAAAAATCAGTTTGTTTTCATAAAGTATCCCAAACCTGGAAATCCTAAGTGAGTCCCCTATTCATTTTACACAGTGATATACCTACCCTTACTATGCAATTGACAAAGAACAGTGTGAGAAAATCTATAGTTTAATCTCCTTTATCAACACACTTCTAAAAGCCCTAATGAAATATGCCAAAAGTTAATCCATCACTTTATTTTAGAAGGTCATGAAGAAGTATGGAATAACACCCCAAGGAAACTCAGAATCATTTAGCCAGTAGAAAAAATTAAAACTATTAGATTTTTTTTTTTTTTTTTGGTTCTTCTTTTGAGACAGTATCATTTAGGTCCCAGCTGGCCTGGAGCCTGGTATTATAGAATAGGCTGGGCTTGAACTCAGAGACTGCCTGCATACTGCCTCGAAGTGCTGGGATTTAAGGCATTGTGCCACCATTGCCCAGCCAACTATTAGAGTTATTAAACAAATTAACATGGTAAAAGAGAAAAACTCTAATCCTCATCTCTATGTTTAATAATTTCAGGAAAACGATTATTAAAATTAGAGATTTATTTATGAAAAAAAAAAACCCCAACTTGGCAAATCAGCAATGGATTTACCCTTAGTATAATATAATAAAGGGTACCTTAAGATAAAATGATTAACTATAACATCCTGCAAAATGATGAAATGGGCATTTTTCCCAGATTGTCATGAGAAAAAAAATGAGATTGCCAAATCTTTGCATTTTCTTATTCCAATGAGTGCTACTGGATGTGGCCCAATTTGGAACAATGGAAAGAAAAAATAAGTCACAGGGCACCAAGCTTCATCTCAGGACCTTGTATTGTTAATACAGGAAGAGAAATGGTGTTGAAGGAATCTCCTTTGGTTAGGAAATTCTATTGCTCAGTTACTAGTGAGGAGGAGGTGAGTGCTCAGAGGGGGCTCTTAATCCCAGAGGAGATGGAAGGTGGATCTCTAGGGCTCACATAGTGAGATTCCGGAGAGAGAGAGAGTGCGCGATGGGGGGGGTGGGAAGAGGGAAGGGAAAGGATAAGAGGAGGGAGGAAAAGAAGAAAAATAAGAAAAAAAAAAAAAAAAAAAAAAAAAAAAAAAATGGAAAGAGAGAGAGAGAGAGAGAGAGGAGAGAGGGAGGAGAGAGAGACGAGAGAGAGAGAGACAGGAGAGGCGGAGAGAGAGCGAGAGAGAGAGAGTGGCACCTGTTTGCCTTTGGTTTTTGTTTCGGTAGATCCTATGTTGCTGTAACTGAGGCTGCCACGGGTTTGAGCTTACCCTGCCCCAGACTTCTCACCTTAGTGGCACACTGCCCCACCCATCTCGTTTTTCAGTCAAAATAAAGAGCACGGCGCCCTGCGAGAACTAGAGAGAGGAGGGGGGGCTGGCTCCTCTTCTGGGAAGGACTCTGCTTTACAAAGCCCCAGGGGAAATAAAAAAACAGGGGCTGGAGGATAACTCAGTGGTTAGGAGCACATAAGAGCATCCGCTACTCTTGCAGAGGACCAAAGTTCAATTTCCCGCACCCACATGGTGGCTGACAAAATGTTCTGCAAAACTCAGTTCCAGGGATCTTGATTGCCCTCTCTCTGACCTTCTTGTGGGCCACTTGCACAGCGCAGGTGCACTTACATCAGGCAATAATCCAGTAATACACATCAAAAATAAAATAAATACAATAAAATATTAAGAAACACAAAGTCCCACGGGGATCTTGGAGCAGACCTTAGGGTTGTCTGTGAAGATACTTGACTTCCATTAATCTTTCTTTTTTTTATATTTACATTTTTTTTAATTTTTATTTATTTATTTATTTATTGTACAATAGTCCCGTCTGCATGTCGGTGTGCACCGTCGTCCTTGCAACTCGCCGCAGAGAGGTCAGAAGAGGGTAGTTTTGTCTGCGTGTAGATTCCCCTGGAACTGGAGTTCTCCCCTGAATGGAGTTACAGGACGGTTCTCAGCCTGCCATGTGAGTGCTGGTGCGGATCGAAACCCAGGTCCTGCAAGAGCAGTCGCACTCTTACCTGCTTCGGCCATCTCTCCCAGCCCCCATTCCATCTTTCTACTGGCACAAAATTTCCAGATCCATGTACACTTCCTGTTCTAAAGGTGATTTTATTCAGGAGGGGCATGAAAAACAAACTCACTCAAGAGGATAAAAATATGAATGAATGAATGAATTCCTATTTCTGGCCTCAGGGAAGCGTAAAAACAGGCGAGGAAAGCATAACAGTGAATGGTCTACTAAAAAAAAGACAGAGCTAGGCGTAGTGCTGAGGCTAGAGAATCAGGAGTTCAAGGTTCTCCTCAACTACACACTACCATTTCCGGCCAAACCTAGGCACTTGAGACCATTGGAAACCCCGAGCCAAGAAAAGAAAAAAAGTTAAGTGCTATGCTGTCATTCCCCCGTGCTCAAAACAATGTTGTTTCTTAGCTTTACCCGTCTGCTCGACATGGCCCGTGAAGCTCCATCTCATCCATGTTTAAAAAAGGACAGAATGGAACAGAAAAGAAAAATGGAATCAGGAAGGGACGGAGAGTGACGCTTTCTTGTTTGAGTGGCTTGCCGCCCACCCCAAAACCCCCACGACGGACTAGACTGGGCGTGGAAAAAGCGGAAGCAGGAAGGTCCCAAGTTCTAGGTCATACCCAACTCTTGTTTACATAGTGAATTACAGGCCACCTTGCCTGCATGGATGCCTTTTTTGGGGGGGGTTGGGAGGGGGAAGCAGATCTTACTGCAAAGATGATCCCACTGAAAAGTTACCGAACGTTGGTGCAATTGCAAGGGGCAGACGCCTAGAGAACTGAGTAATTTTATGAAGATATTAAGGATCTCGAAAACCATAGTGCAGTGTTTGTCAACATGTCTAGAAAGCTGTTCGCAAAACTGATGTAAGAACTTTACTTTCCATAAGTGAGCACGGAGTTCTCAGGAGCAGAGAGAAAGAAAGTGCCATAGTGCCTTTACCAAGAGTGCTGGGCAACAATAACCAGAACTGTAAAGGTCTCTTTCTCTCTTCTCTTTCTCTCTCTCTCTCTCTCTCTCTCTCTCTTCTCTCTATCTCTCTCTCTCTCACACACACCACACAACCACACACACATCACAGGCTCTGCCAGGTGATTCCTACTGAAGTGGATTGCCTACATACTCTCCTCGGTTGCTAGGAGACATGGACATATGAAAGGAATGTCTGACAAGTGTTTTACAAGATTTACTGGAAACACTGGAATCCATTTATAGAGAAAGTTCTTATTTTCTCTTTTGCTTTTGAAATATTTCATTTAAGTGGTAAACTGTCCAGAGAGGAAGGAACATAAAACCTTCTTCTGGGACTCCTAATTTCCCACTGAGTAAATATTTTATACTAGAATACCTGAGCACTCAAAGCTAATGTCAAGGAATAAATTAGCTCAATTAAGAAGTAACTTCTGGGGCGGGGGTGGGGGGGGCCAGCCCACTGGTAAGAGGGCTTCCCTGAAAGGTAGGAGGAAATATTTTAGCAACTCCAGCATCCCCAGAAAAAAGTAGGACATCAATTCTACCCAAAGGGGACTAGGAAAGGCCAAGATGAGAGGAGCAGGCCTGAGGGTTGGCCTAGCCAATCAGTGAGCCCAGGTTTCAGAGAGAAACCTGTCACAAAAACTAAGGAGCAGGGAGAAATTGATGAGTGGAACCCAGAGCCTAGTCTGCCTTCTGATGGCATGCACCACATTCATGTACATACACATACATAACACATACACATCGGAGTACATGCCACACTAGTTATACATATAAACATGAATAAATAGGAGTAATTGTACTCATACATGTACAAATCTATGTGCACACAAAGGGGACAGGGAGGGGACAATATCACACATACATAGAGAGTACCACACCACAGCTGCCACCAACAGAGGGAGGTATTAGGAAGTAACAACAGAGATAGGGACAGATGCACACATGGCACATGTTTGTACATATGGGATCTGACAAACACTAGGTAGAAACACAAAAATAATGAGCACACAGTACATAAGAGAACTGCTGGCGCAGGAGAGGATGGCCAGGCATTTAGCCCGGACCCTAACCCCTAAAACCCTGAGCCGGACCGCTGAAACCGAACCCGAACGCGACCCAACCCTAAACCCGAACCGAACCCTAACCCGAAACGTGCAAAAATCGAACATCCCGAAACCAGAAAGGCTAACCCCGAACCGAACCCGAAACACTAACCTAACCCGAACCAGACCCCGGTACCCGGAACCCGGAGCAGGAACCTACACCCGTAAACCCTCACTAACCCTAACCTAAACCCTAACCTAACCCTAATCCTAATCTTAACCCTAAACCCTAACTCTAACCGAAACCCTAATCTTAACCCTAACCTAACCCTCCTGCAGAGGACCCAGGTTTCAGCACCCACAATCCATATGGTGGCTAACATCTGTCCCTTACTCCAGTTCCAAGGGATCCCCAAAACACCTCTTCTTTTCTGACCTCTGCCAGGCATTGCATGACACCGTGCACTTCCATAATGGCAGGTTAATATACTTCATAACATAAAATAAAACACAATAAAATGGACTGTTTAAGAGCACCCGTTACACATTGTACATATAGATATAACCACCCAGATACAAAAACAAATTTGGACCGCAATGCTTACGTCTTGGAGGAATATGTATTCCATTTAATTTGGAAACAGAATAACCTTAAACTATATTAATGTGGACTTGAATAATTTCACTAGGAACAGCATAAAGGTTAATTTTTTCTTCTCTTTTTGTTGTGTGTGTGTATGTTTGCGACAGGTCTCCCTGTCGCCCCAGCTAGCCTGGAATTCACTATTGTAGACCAGGCTGGCCTCAATCTCATAGAGATCTGCCTGCCTCTGCCACAGTGCGGGGGTAACGGTGTGTACCCACCACCATGCTCAGCCGATTTTGCTATTTTTTAATCTTCTTTGTTTGTCTCCTTCTTTCTTTTTTGGATGGCGTTCCCTTTGTGACACAGAGTCTCCTGCAACCGACGCTGGCTTTTTGATTCTACTGCCTCTCTCTCCCAAGTGTAGGATTAACAGGTGTGATCTCCACATCTGGCTTCAAAGCACATGATTCTTTTAAACTAAACTATAACAGTAGAAAAATCAACTTTAGTTTAACCAAGAGACTTGGGCAAAATTCCGACCACACAAACATTCTAGGGTTACAGCCAGGAGTTTAACTGACCACTTTTAAGCTATTTCTAAAACATAAAAGATATTCTGTTTCCATAGACCTTTTCTTATTGTCTGTCAGAGCTTGGAACTCACTGACAAAATCAGAAGGAACCTGTCTGCTCATGCTCACTGAATCTTTCACCAGGTTGCACTGTGTTGCCTCTGCTGCATGCACTAGGGCTACTTCAATGAGTCCTTTTATCTAAATTGTTTTTTATTTTCTAAATTACGTATTTATTTATCTTAAGTTACGTTAAGAACGTATGCGCACATACGTTGTGGCAGCCCTGTGGAGGTGAAAAGACAGTTTGTGGGAGTCGGTTCTTTCTTCCACTTATCAACTGAGCCATCTCAACCAATCTATCCCATTTCTCTAAATTAAAAAGCAGAATGTGGGGCTAACAGCCACGACTTCTCACCGTGTTACTGCACCCGTATTCCAGAAATCTCTGGAAGAGCTGGGAATTTTCTCCCACGGAAGAAGGCTGGTTAGCATGATCTCACTTGTTAACCACAGGAAAACCACTCATTTCTTCATACTTTCTATATTGAAGCTATTTATGTGTTATTCTTTTTTTTTTTTTTTTTTTTTTTTTTTGGTCTTTAAGACAGGGTCTCCTGTAGCCCCAGCGTCCTGGAACTCCACCTTGTAGCCCCGGCTGGCCTTGAAAACTCACAAAGATCCCACCTGCCTCTGCCTCCCAGTGCTAGGATTAAAGGCGTGCGTCCCCACGCCCAGCTGTTTTCAAAACAGAATCTTAGTCCAGGTGAGCTTCAAACTCACAGCACGGCTGAGAATGACCTTGAGATTCTGTGCAGGCATGGGCCACCCCACCCCCACATTCACAGGGTTAAAGCGTTTTACTCGTGTGTTCCCAGGCTGGCCCAAACTCCCATGCAGCTCAGACTGGCCTTAAATTCCCAGCAATCCTGCCTCGCCTCCTGAGTGCTGGACTGAAGGCAGCACCACCACACTCGGATGTGTTCTTTCCAATGCTAATGGACATTTGGTGCAGCACCTGGAGTAATGCTCATATAAATGTCTTAAGTGCATTATCACTGGTAATTCTGCAGATGAGCAAGCAGCCCAACCTTTCATCTAGGTAAACAGATGATCATTACTTCACTCCTGACTCAGAGGTCGTGAGGGATGGCAAGTCCAAACATCAGTTCAATTTGCAATAAACTCTCCAGTGCGCTGTGTCAAAATATGGCAGTCCTGTGCCCAGGCCCTGAGCACACCGCTTTTGGCTCTAACCACCCTGTCCTCCTACATCACCTGCAGTCACCTGGATCTTCCCCTCCGCTGAGTACAAAGAACACTGAACAAGTGAAAAGCCAGGCCACTCTCCAGGAGAAGGTGAGGTCATCAACTCCTCACGGGAAACAAAACAAAAACCCTTACAGGGCCTGCATCTGAAAGAAAACAGGTTTGAGCTAACCTTCGGCAAGGATTTCACTTCCTAGTGTTTCTAAGCCCTACCACCTGTCAGACCCCACTTTTGCTGAGATGCCCTGGAGGTGATGAGGTTTCTAACCCTTCTTTGAGAGGAGAAATCAGGGTGTCACACTCCATATAGACCTCCCTCTCTGGGGGACCACACAAACAATAGCATCTTTCCAGGAACTGGGACAGACAACCCTTTCAAAACAGCAGATGAATCATGCCTATTTCATATCCTGAACAAATTTAGGTCCACTTCCAACAGTCTACCAACCGTGACCAGAAAGTACACTCAGAACTGCTGGCCTCAGGAGCCTTAACGTTTTACCTGAAAGAGGCTGAGTTAAACTTCAGGGAAATACACACAGAAAACCCCTCTGTCTCCCTAATACCAGCCCCCAGGCGCCCCCCCCCACCTTCCTCTTAACTCCCTCATCTCCCCTCTACATTTTACCTCTATAGCTCTTATCTAGTCCAAATCTTTAGAAGACATCTGAAATATGAAAAGACAGGAAAAAGGATGGGATGTTTTCTGTTCATTGTCCACTAATTCTCTTTTTTTGCTGTGCTGAGTTCTCCGACTCCTCCAAGCTAGGCAACCGCTCTAACCACTGAGCTACAAAACCCTAGCCCATTCTAGGAACTTTCTTAAGCTCTAAGAAGATCACCTCTATTACGGGATAAAAGGAAATTAGGTACCTTTGTGGGTTTTTTTTGTTTTTTTTCGTTTTCCCATGGTGTTCCTTTGGGGGACTCAGAGGCATAGGAAACACTACCAATCTATGTGAAAAGAAGAGAAAAATGACAATCTAATTGTGTGATTAAATCTTATCCCTGACTTTTCCACCGAAAATCCTGAGCTATTAGACACGGATGTGTTATGTAAACAGTCATTCGTTTTATAAAGAAATACGAGGCAGCCCCTATTGATTTCTTAAGAGACTAGTTTTCACACTAATTAAAAAAATATAAACTTTTCGGATCAAATTTTTAAAGCGATTTGAAAACTTTGTATCGGCTCAACAAACCATTGTGCAATAACTCTTCCAACAGGCTTATTTGATGCCTGCTACTTGTTTTTTAACAAGTTATGAGAAAAAACCCATGTCAGATAATACATTAGGGCTGGAGGTGCGCTCAGGGTTTAATAGGGTTGCTTATCGGCATGCCGGAAGGGTTAGGTGTGATTTCCCCAGGCCCTGCCATCAACAGCTGCTGTGGGCACGCCGCCAACCCCAGCAGGACCGTCAGTTTAGGGTCCATTTCTCGCTCCATGGTGCGTTGGAGGCCAGCCTGGGCGGTAAGAGGCCCTCCTGTCCTAAACAAGGAACCTACTTTGCTAGCTTCATAAAGAAAGGCTGGATGCTGGGGTAACAGAAGTGGAGAGCAGGCTTAAAAGGAAATAGTGACTAAATTCAGGTAAAACTGTGGGAAAAAATGTTTGTAAGGAAGTCCCTGCCATCTGCCTCTTTAACACTGTCCTTTTCTCCAGTTTGGGCCCTTTCTCCAAGCTAGAACAAAGTGTGGTCTAGTGATCAGTCTGTTGGTTGGTAAACTGTTTCTGATCCACAAGGATCAGGAATTGTGGTTACTTCAGAAACTGAAGTTTACAACTTCTATAGCAAATATTGAGTCAAATAATTGAAAACTGAAACTTACCTTTCAATGTCTCTGGTATTCTTATCTTTATTTTAATAGTGATTCATTTTTATCTTATGATAGTTGACAATTTATTTTTTTTTATTTCTATTTTTTTTTTTTTTTTTTTTTTTTTTGTCTTTTTGAGGGACAGGGTCTCCCTTTATTCCAGTGGCCTTGATCTCACTATGTAGGCCCAGGGCTGCTTTTGGAATCTCAAAGAGATACGCCTGCTTCTGCCCTCACGTGTGCTGGGATTACAGGCATCTGCACCATGCCCAGCAATACATATCTTTGTTTAATATGTATGCATGTAATGGTGCACATGTGTAAGTGTACCACGCTGTGCAATGCCCCCCAGAGGTCAGAAGAAGGTGTTTGGATCCCCTGGAACTGAAAATAATATCAATGGTTGTTAGTTGACATGTGGGTGCTGGGAATAAAAGTGTGCTTTACTGGACCCAGCCAGTGCTCTTAACGCTGAGCCATCTCTCTAGGCCCCGGACTGAATTTTCTTTTTTTTTTTTGTTTTTGAAAAATGGTCTCCCTGTAGCTCAGCTCACCTGGAATTTCACCTGTAGACCAGGGTGGCCTTGACACTCACAGAGATCTATTGTCTCTGCCCCCAGAGTGCTGGGATTAAAGGGGTGTGCCCACCATGCCTGACCCCGGACTGAAATTTTTTTTTTTTGTTATTAACTTAGTTTTTCTTGCTGGCTTTGTGCATTTCATTCATTTTTTCCAATTTAGTTCAGCTTCTCATTTTCCCTTCCACCCCCCCACCCCCACCCCATCCCAGATCTGACTTCTCCATTATAACTGTCCTGTATTCTTTCTCTCAGTTTTTTTTTTTTTCATTTTTAGCTATAATTGATATCCTGAGTACAAGCATCCTTCATGCCAAAACCTATCGCAGGCTGTTGTGCCAAAACACCTACCGCCCCACATCCAGTGGGGTGTGGACAGGTTTTTGTTCAATCAAGTTGATCAATGAGTGTCCAGACTACATTGCTGTAGATTTCACCCATTCACCCCAATCGAGCCCTTACATTCTACCACGCCCCCTCTTCCGCAGGTTGTCCCTAGTAGAAAGGGGCACAGGTGGATGAGAGGTTCAAAACAGTCCCTTCTCTCTGGAGCTGTTGACTGGCTCGGGTCAATTCTGGCTGTTTCCTTTCATGGGGTGACAGTTTTTGTCCAGGAAAAACCTTTTTTTTTTGGACTGAAATTTTTAAACCACTGCAGTGGTCGTGCCACGAAGATGCTACGGTGTGGTAGGTAATTGTTTGCCACCAAACCCTAGACCTAAGTTGATCCCCCAGGACCTGTGTGGGGGTAAAGTAGAGAACAGACTCTGGAAAGTTGTACTCTGACCTACACAAACAAACACAACCAAACAAACAAAAAACACCACACACACACACCACCCAACATACACACACACACACATGCCACAAATAAATAATAAAGGGTAGAGAGATGGCTCAGTGGATACGAGCATTTGCTGCTCTTACACAGGATCCAGGTTCAGTTGTTCCCGCACTGTCTTCTGGACTCTTGAGGGCACATGCGCCACACGTGTGCATGGGACCCCTCCCCACAAATAAATGGGACATCATTAAAATAAACATTAAGAAAAACAATAATTATAAAAATTAAGTACCATGGAAAGAAGAATGGTATTTAACTTTATAAAAATATAATACAAGGCTGGAGAAGGAATGAGGGTAGAGCAGAGAGAGTACGTGCTTGGCTTTGTAGAGATGCTAAGTCTTCATGCCCAATTTTACTCCACTTGGAATCACCTAGGAAGCCATGATTACGAAGGACCCATGCTTCAGAGAGGTTAGCTGAAGAGGGGGAAGACACTGCCTTCTTGCGGGGCAGCCATCCCATAGTGGACTGGTCCCACCCTGTGGGATCCAATAAAGACCCCCTTTCCTGTTTAAGGACTTTTGTAGGTATTCCAACAGAAATCAATAACTAATCCACCCTGGGATCCCATCCCCCAGCACTAAAAAATAAAGTAAAATTAAAATAAAATAAATACTGAAATCTAGTCTCATTAACTAAAAGTATAACGGATTTGTGAACCACGAGCAATGAGCGCTGCCTGATGGCTCAATCAGGTAAGGTTCAACTTTTTGTGTAAACCCGATGATCCGCGTTCGATTCTCCTGGGCACAAACACACCGTGGAGGAAGAAAATGACTTCTGGAAGTTGCCCTCTCTTACCTCCACATGTGTGCTACGGCAGACACACAGCACAAATAAATGTAAATTAAAATCTCTGTGAAAATATATATTGATCACAAAGCAAAGAAAGAAAATTACTAGGCTAGAGAGATGGCCTCAGCAGTTAGCTGATCTTGCCAAGGACCAAAGTCCAGTTCCGAGCACCCATTTGGCAGCTAACAACCTTCCCAAATCCAGTCTAGGGGATCCGACACCTTCTGGACTCCATGGTCACAGCACAGATATGGTGAACTTACATCCATGTAGGCAAGCCAGACTGTGGTGAACTTACATACAGTAGGCCACAGCACAGATCTTGGTGAACTTACATACATTTAGGCCACAGCACAGATGTGGTGAACTTACATACATGTAGGCACAGCACATATGTGGTGACCTTACCTACATGTAGGCACAGCACAGATGTGGTGAACTTACATACAGTAGGCACGGCACAGATGTGGTGTACTTACATAATGTAGGCCCGCACAGATCTGGTGTACTTACATACATAGGCACCAGCCAATATGTGGTGAACTACCATCTTATTTTTAAAAACATTTAGGTACAGCACAGATGTTGTGTACTTACTAATAGCACAGCTCACAGATGTGGTGTATTACAGAATGTTGGCACAGACAGGTGTGGTACTTACGTACAGTAGGCACAGCAAGCTGTGGTTTGTTTACTTACTTACATGTAGGCAAACAACACTTATACACATAAACATAAATGAAGCACTTAAAAATAGTTTAAGGAACTGTAAATACACTGCAGTGCTAGAGTCCTTGCCCAGCACACCTGGGTCCCTAGGTTTGTCCCCAAAACAAACAAAGCTTCTCTCTTCTCCCCCCCCCCACCCTTTGAGACAAGGTCTATTGTATAGGCCTGTGAATGGCTGGAAAACTTGCTATGTAGATTCACGTTGACCTCAATCTCACAGCGATCCACCAGCCTCTGACTTCTAAGGATGGAATTAAGGGCGTGCAATACCGGTTTGTCTTTCTTATCAGCCAATTGAAAATGGATGTGTACCTCAGTGTTTCTCAGTTCAAGACAAGGTTGGACCAAATGTACAGAACCATTTCCTGGCCCTCTCAAGAAAGACAGGATGATGATAGTTTATCCCTAATCAGATTGCTTTAGGGATTTGTAAAATGAATTTTACTTTCCCCAGCAGTCTTCTGAGTGACTCGTGAAATCTTTGAAACAGGTCAGGTATTTTATTATTTTATTAATACCCAAAAAAGCAGTTACTAACGTGTTTTCCCTGCCTGGATCACTGATCTTTGTATTGAGCAAAATCTTTATAAGCCTTTTTATGAAGTGACCTCTGCATAATTTTGAAACTGTTCTCAGCAAATTCTTCACAGATTACTGAAAAAGGACAAGTAAGCCTCGTTATTGGAATGGACACAAGTGTCTGTTGCCGGCAACATTCTGAGAGTAACATGTCTTACAACAAGAAATACAATAGCTGGGGCTGCGAGAGAGGCTCAGCAGTTAAAAGTATTGACTGCTTTGCAGAGGACCAGGCTTCGATTCCCAGCCCCCCCACAGTGGCTAAGAACCGTCTTTAAGCCAGCGTGATGGCACACCCATTTTAATCCTAGCACTCAGGAAGCAGAGGCAGGTTTGACTCTGTGAGTTCAAGGGCCAGCTTTGGTCTACCGAGTGAGTTCCAGGACACGCGGGGGTTATAGGGAGGACCCTGTCTCAAACAAACAAACACAACAAACAAACAAGCAAAACAACACAACATAATGGTCTTTTAGGCCATACATACAAAAGATTAAAAAAAAAAGAAATGCAATAGCTGTTTCTGACTGCACTTTGAATATGGTCTCATGTAAGCACACTGGAAATGTTATATATGTGCGGCATCATCCATTCTTTATATATGTACATATATGAAAAATATGTTCCACATACATAGAGTTAGAGCGTGGGATTACTTTTACAGTCAAACACAATTATTACAACAGGTGAAATTCTCAACGAATTAAAACTTACTATAAAAATATATTTGTATATGCCTTACTTACATACAGAATAATGTTTATCTCTATAATTTAAGTACTTTATGTATTTTAATATATGCATTTACATATATCTGATGCTATATAGATCTGTATAATGCATTAAAGTCTGAGAACTTGAGATTTATATAATGTTTATATTCATGAAATCTAACTTTATTCTCTCTCAGTGGAAAGCGGTGCTCAGAGATTTAGTGACCTCATTCCATCAACAGTAAGCAAATATTTGCTGACTGTGCACTAAATTCCAAGCCCTGGATAACAGGGATAAAGAGTCATCCGTGTCTCTGGGATGGCTGGGAGCCAGAGGACCGTCAATTAAGGTAATCTTTCTATATTTGTATTTACCTATTTATTTTTCTTTCATGTTGTATGTGACTGTTTTGCCTACACCTATGTAAATACAATGTATGCAGTGCTGGTGGAAGACAGAAGACAGTGTCACACACCCTGGAACAGGAGTTAAAGAAGGTTCTCAGTGCCATGTGGGTGCTGGGAATCTGCAAGAGCAGGCCAGTGCTCTTAACCCACTGAGCCATCTCTCCGCCCCAACAAGGTCATTTCTGATAGTGGACCACAGGGAAGAGGTTGGAGGGTGATCAAGGAAGTCCGGTCTGAGAAGAGACATTTGAACTAGGCCTTGAGGACTAACAGCATCAGTCTCACAAAGATAGCAAAACATGCCAAGCATAAGAGACTGTTACTGCAGAGCTCTTAAAACCAGAACAAGCCTGACATGTTCCAGAAAGAATCTATGTGCAATCAGTGCCACACAGGCCCTGAAGCTATGAAGAAGACACTAGAATTGACACCCAGCAGTGGAAAACATTTGGACGGTTTTAATTAAGGGAGTGACATAATGTGATTTCAGTGAGTCCAAGGACAGGTGCGGTCTTACAGAGCAGGTTCAAGGCCAGCCTTGAGCTCAGGAGACCCTGTCTCAAAAAGACCCCCCCCCCCCAATCCTCTACGGTGGTATGAACTTACTTAGGTAGAATGTGACCTTAGCATAGATGAAGCCCTGGGTTCGAGTTTTACTATCCAATTTTTTTAAAGGTTGTGGGGTTGGTATCTGGGCTGAGGAGATGGCTCCGTGGTTAAGCGGCACTGGCTTCTCTTACAGAGATCTCTGTTTGGTTACCAGTACCCACATGATGGTCATATGCATCCATGAACTCTCCTCAGTGGATCCAATGCCTTTTCTGACCTCAAGGCACTGCAAAACATCGTGTTCATCTATCTATTATCTATCTAATCTATCTATCTATCTATCTATCCATCTATCCTATCTATCTAGGTATGTTTTTGATTTTAAGTTTATATGTTTTTATATATATAAAAGTATTCTATATATATGTTATTAAAAGGGGGGACAAACAGTTTTAAAAGTAGACAAAAACTAAAATCTAATACAGAAGGCCTCCAATTTAGGATGATTGAAATCACTAATTTGTTGCTGTTTAACATTACAGCTCAAAAATAATTTAAATTCAATAGAAGTTATACTTTGAATTTTGACCCTGGACCCTCATGAGCTAGCAGATTCCCCAGTGCTGGGTAGCGGCGGTGGTTAACAGCTGTCTGTTGTCCCAGAGATGAAGAGGGGAAGTAGGCAACACTACAGTACACCGTTGCTGAGCTTTGTACAACGAGAGGTTAAGGACATGCAGGCCGTCGTCACCCTAGATTAGTTCCAGCTTGCTATGGGTTTATCCCGACATCACCTCATGGAAGTTGAGGGCCATCTCTGTACTGGTTCTGCAATACCGAGACAAGATAAGGAAGGATTTCAGGGTCAAGTTCTCTGAAGCTGCTGATCTGTGTGGGAAGGCTCGGGGAGAAGAAGAAACAGGAGAGTCCTTGACCCTGGCATGAGTGAATTTCTTCTCTGTTCATAGCCTAGAAATGCTGAGCTAAGTGTAAAGCCAAGGACAGGTGCTGGCTCTGGGGCCACACTCGATCCCATTCTTTTGGTGGCTGCTGAGTAAAAGAACCCCCAGGCCAACGGTTGCCGTCTTTCCCAACCACTCAGTCCCAAGCCATGTTTGGCATAAGTCTCCTTGGGCCCTGGGTTGCTAATGATGTAGGTTCTTAGCGCGACTGTAGAGGAGAGTTGTGACTGATGGTGGGAAATGGTCCCAAAGGGACTGGCCACTAAGAAACCCACCTTGTCCTCTCTCACTTTTACTTTGTTTTTCATTGCTGATAGTGGTGGTGGTGGGTTGCTGGACTTCAACTCAGGGCATGACCTGTGATAACTCTACACCACTGAACTTCAACAACAATCCCTTATTTTCCTAAAGTTTCCCTCTTATAACTCATTCTCCTTCCTCGTGCCCTTGAAGGTCACCTCTGTGTAAGCTGTAAGTCCATCATGGAAGGACACGTAGGCATCTCAGGGGAACCAGTAGTGTTCCCACCACTGTGGAGAACAACACACCAGGCAGCTCCCCCCAACCTTCGGGAATGAGACAGAAGCAGTGGGCAGTGGTTTTAGGGAACTCAGATAAAGGACATTGTCTGGGTGCAGGACAGATGCAGTGGGAAGTTGCTTTTCTTACAGAAAGGAACCATAACTTTGGCTAATGGGAAAAGCTTTACAAAGGTAGCAGGTCAAAATGATATTAAGTAGAGACTGGGGTTGAACAAAGAAGAAACGGTGAGGATGGAAGAACAGATCAGACTTTCAAACTGTCTGAGGTGCTGTGACTAGATTTACAGTGTAATGGGAAAACTGGACCAGATAAAGCAGTTCAATATGGGTCACATGGGAGAGTCTTGTTATTGGCACCACGCAGGTGCCCGGAACATTAACAGGTATAACACTGGCCATTAGTTTTTTTACAAGGGTGCACATTGTTTGACAATAGTCTCTCAGGCCCGTTTCTTTGTATCTGTTGTAATAACCCTGAATCTTGAACATTGATATGGATTCAATTAATATCTGTTGATAGATTTTAATTACACGTAGTACTAGTTAACCTCCGGTTCTCACTTGAAACGACAAACCATCTTTTGGCAATAGCCAAAATTACAATGTAATTACCTTAAATTGCATTCAAATATATGGATTATCTCACACTTTTCCCAATGAAATCCAGATGTGCTATTTTGCCAATTAAACTACCCCTTTATCAAAGGTCCGTGAATCTCCTGGAGGTACCACTATGCTCATTAACTAAATGTCAGGTAGGCACAGAAGCTACTGTGGATTTCACTTAATAAACCAGGGCAATTTAAAGTAATTAGTCATATCTTGTGAAAAGGAGCCAACGAGTAGCCCGTTTAACCTGTCGGAGATCCGTGGGTGAAGGAGCTCGTAAAGGGAGAGATGGGATAGGAGCTTGCTTTATTTGCCAAGGCTTTCAACTCAAACAATTATTTACCTTAAAAAAGTTCAGAGCTCAGGCTGGAGATGTGGCTCAAGCTGGTACAAAACTCCCTCAGAAAGCACCGGGCTCCTCGCGGGACACCTTGTGAGCGTAGCATCGTAGAGGCAGGAGTGTCAGGGGTTCAAGGTCATTCTCAGCACTATAGCAAGTTTGAGGACAGCTTGGGACACATGAAAACCTGTCTCAAAGAATAAAAAAAAGAAGGGCGGAAGGGAGGAAAACGGGGGTAGAATTCACTCACTGGAAAAAGGGGGGCACAGGCTGCTCTTTGAATACTTGCTGCTTTGCACAGGACCTGGGTTCAGTTCCAAGCGTATCGACCATCCTAACCAGTTCACAACCACCTGTAAACTCCAGTTCCAGGGCATCCACTCCGTCTTTTGGCCTTTGATTCAAAGAGAGCTGCTTCAGGAAAACTTTCTTGGGGACAGGTGTTCCCTATAAACCCCAGTGGCCTAGAACTTGCCTCTGTAAACCAGGTTGGTCTCCATTATCACAGCGATCCATCTGCCTCTGCTTCCCCATTGCTGGGGTTAAAAGTGTGCACCTCCACATGAGGACTAGAAAATTTAAAAGCCATTTCATGCTGGGTATGGTCACACTTTTTTAATTCCAGCACTCTGGCGGCAGTAGATCCTGTGAGTTCAAGGTCACCACACACTCTAGTAGTGCTGCGTAATGCAACATTGTCTCAAAAAAAAAACAAAAAACTCTATTAAATGCTTTGGCGAGAACTTGGAGGCTCGGAGTGCAGCTACGGGAGGCGCGTTTGCTAGCATGTGGGTCATGTTAAACCGCCCAATTTCCAGGCCTAGGTTAATAGTTATTTACCTGAAAACTTCTTTAGTAACACTGATCTAGGGCTTTTAATCTGGGCTTTCCACATTTATTGTAATTTTCTTTCTAGGACTCATCAGCAATTTCCTTAGGTTTTATTTGTTAGTCACAGGATGCTTGACTGTCCACAGTAAGTCTCAATCTATGCATTATCATTTGTATGTTTTTATCCTGCACACTTAGACTTTAGTTAATGTACTTAGAATGCTTTCAAGAAGGGAATGAAATTAGGCCACTTTTATTAACATGCTAACCAATCTAATAAGCTAGTCATAATAATCAGGAAAATTATAGATGATTCTCCTATATCCGAGGGGGGTATACTGATAAAATAATTTGTATAATATTAATTAGTATAAAATGATTAATGATTTACAAAGCTACCATAATTTAAAAATTGAACATATGCAGGAGGTAAAGTCAGAAAGATCAGAAGTTGAAGGCATCCTCAGCTACATAGTGAATTCAAGGCCAGCCAGGCTACGTGATATCTATTAGATTGAGAAACAGCTTGGTCTACACAGCAAGTGTCAGCCCAGCTGGAGCTACAGGAAGAAAGTCTCAAAAACCAAAAAAAAAATTTAAAGAACAAATTTATTCAATTTTTAGATATCTGTGCTGCATAACTAGAATTATGGAAAGGCCAATTTAGGTGTCTCTCTGTCGTCTGGCAATTTCCTTCAAGATAAATATCCCTTCTTGGAGAGTAGCTGTGTAAACAGTAGAAAGCTATTGAGGACGATGTAACTAGTCCATCTTGCAAAGAAAATCTCTTCAGCTAGGAAGCCAAAACAACTCAGTTTAGCTTCCGGGACAATCCCTAAACTAAACTGATTCCGGTTCACTAGGTTCCTCCTCGGTAAGACTCCTGTGACCCTGAGACAAGGCAGCAGCCTGGAAGATAGAGACCAGGGAGTGGCGTGGAGGAGACAGGAACCAGCTAAGGTGCTTCAAAGTGACAGAGAGCAGCTGAGTGCCTGGAAGGAGTGCCCACAGGCTGTGCAGGGAGCTTGGGGTTCCAGCTTCATGTCTCGTCACACATGCTGGGATGGGCTTTGGGTAATGCAGCTGTGTTCTGAGTCATTTGTGCCTGTCAGAACCCCAGTATGACTCACTGGCTTACCAAGTTGGACATTGGTGGAGTCTTTACCTTGGTCTGTCATTCATTCCTTATCTGGGGTGAACCCAGGAACAGTGTTGCCCAGCACCATCCCATGCAAACGACATACTGTATTAACTTATGATAAGGTTAATAAACTCCAAGAAGGGTGAGATATTACTGAATGCATACAGTCTTCCTTCGACAGATGAGGAAAATGTCTGCAGAGTAAATACTTCATCCAGGAGCAAGCCAATAGAGAGATATTGATTTGCTATTTGAAGACAGAGCTGTAGCCACCAACATCTGAGTGGTTTCAACTCAACAAAAGGACTTCTTAGGCTGAGCATGGTCGTGCATACCTTTAATCTCAGCACTTTGGCAGCAGAGGCAGACAGATCTCTGAGTTAGAGGCCAGCCTGGTCTATATAGCATAACAAGTTCTAGGCTATATACGTGAGACTCTTTCTTTAAAAAAAACAAAATAAAAAAAAAAAAAAAAAAAAGCATACTTCTTTACTTTAAAAAAACCAAGGCTAGGGCTGGAGAGATGGCCTAGCAGTTAAGAGTGCCGACGACTCTTGCAGAGGACCCGGGTTCGATTCTCAGCGCCCACATGGCGGCCGAGAACCGTCTGAAACTCCAATTCCACTTCCAGGGGAATCCAACGCCCTCTTCTGACCTCCACAGCATTGCACAACACGGGTGCACAAACTTGCCTGCAGACAGTACATTCATACACATATAGAAATAAATAAAATTAAAAAAAAATTTTAAAAACCAAGGCTAAAATAAGACTTTAAACAGTTATTTGTAAATGCTTTTTCTTTCTTTTTTTTCTAAAGCTATTAACTTTATTTTCTGTCTTAAGAGTTATTTCATTGCACAACATGGTTGCACAAACCTACATGCAGACAGTACATTCATACACATACAAAAAAATAAATAAAAATTAAAAAATAGTTATTTCATTTACAAACCATCCAGTGAGTTTATGTAAATAGGCGTATACAAGGTTTGTCTCCCCAAAGCTCAGATAAGTGGCGAATAGACAGACAGGCAAGCAGGTGGCTATGAAAGCAGGGTTTTGGCATTTCCAGAGTTCCAGAGCTGCATTTGAGGCAGCCAGCACCTCAGCAGTGTGGGGGAGCCCTTCCACATGTTCTAAACTGCTAGGGACAGTGAGACCCAAGTGGACAGGCACAGAGCGACATTGGACAGTTCAGGGCTGTGGTGCATCTCAGCTAGGAAACAGGAGGGAGGTTCTGCCCTGTAGCAGAGGAAAGAATGAAGGAAGAAAGTGGCAACACTGACAAAGTAAAATGTGTAGGCCTCCGAGAGCTGGTGAGGAGGGGAGCTGGGGAACGGTCTAGAATGTCTGGTTCCCTTCATGGCCCCCCCAGTGACCTGAAGAGAGAGCGTGGTTCATCAAAACCAGAAAGCCGGGCTGGGAATGTGGCTCAGTGGTAGAGTACACGGTTAGCCCTCACGACGACCTGGGTTGGGCCCTCAGGATCATCAAGAAAAGGAGAAAGGAAACGGTTGGAGGAAGAGCCTGGAACCCTGGGGATGCCCTATGGGGACTTGGGAGCTTAGTTTTCAAAGTTTACGTTCATGTGTATGTGTTTTGCTTGACTATATGTAAGGGCACCACACGCATGCAATGCCTGCTTAGGTCAGGAGTGAGATCCCCTGGAACTGGAATCACCGACAGCTGGTAGCCGTCAACTGGGTGCCAAAAACTGAACCCAGGTCTCTGCAAGAGTGTCAAGTGTGGGCCCATCTCTCTAGGCCTGATGGGAAAGTTTTAGATCCTTGAGTGGGATACCTGAACAGCCCTGCTCAGACAGACGGCGGGAGGGAGCAGAGGGCTCTTTTTTTTTTTTAATTTTTAAGACATGGTTCATTTTTATGGTATCCCTCATTTCAAATCCCAGTTAAAAATATTTCTTGGGGCTGGAGAGATGGCCTAGCGGTTAAGAGTGCCGACCGCTCTTACAGAGGACCCGGGTTCGATCCCCAGCACCCACATGGCGGCTGAGAACCGTCTGAAACTCCAATTCCAGGAGAGCTCCAGTTCCAAGGGAATCCTATACCCTCTTCTGACCTCCGCGGCATTGCACAACATGGGTGCACAGACCTACATGCAGACAGTACACTCATACGCATACAGAAAAAAAAAAGAATTAACACATACAAAAAAAAAAAGAAAATATTTCCTGTGGAGAGGGATGCATATTGAAAGAACAACAGAAAAACTGCATCAGAAAACTGACTGAAATGGTGAATCGGGAGGGGTGGGTGGGTTGGGAGAAGGACATGGGTCTATATTCAATTAATGTATATTTAATTGACGCGAGTTCAACAAGTATCCAATTTTGCCCAAACTCTATCTACAAATTACATGGTATTTTAGGACTTAGTAAAAGTAAAAATGTCTAGCCGGCACATGCCATTAATCCTCGCACTTGGGAGGCAGAGGCAGGTGGTTCTTTGTGAGTTCAAAGCCAGCCTGGTCTACAAAGTGAGTTCCAGGACAGCTGGGGCTACAGCGAGACCCTGTCTCAAAAAGACCCCCCCCCAAAAAAAGTAAAATTGTCTATGTTAAACAACATTGGTTTAAAGGTTTTGATAAAAACGGTGATACATCTGAGTTAATTAGAAATATAAATTGTTCGTTCTCTTTGGCCTCTGCGGCAGAAGCAAGATGACGAAGGGAACATCATCGTTTGGAAAGCGTCGCAATAAGACGCACACTTTGTGCCGCCGTTGTGGCTCTAAGGCCTACCACCTTCAGAANACTGTTCACAGATGTGGCCCCATGGGGCGGTCCAGAAATTGCTGTAAACCAGGGATGGCCTTAACTCAGAGAGATTCTGCTGCCCTGCCTCCTCAAGTGGCTACTGGTGCTGTCCCCTCTTTTTTTTGACAAGCTCTTATTAGCCTAGGTTGGCCTTGAGACGATGTTCCTGCCTATGAATTAGAAGGCATTGCACCACCGCTGTGTAAAAAATATTCTTATATTTAAATCAGTTCCTGTATTCTGTTGATAGTGCCACAACTCAAAGCTGCACACAAAATCATTCATAGTTATGTTGATCTAATTTAAAGACAGATCTAAAACAATTTCTCCATTTTTCTTCTTTAAAAAAACAAAATGAACAAGAGGTCTTAGTTTGGTATACTTTCGTTATCAGCTATAACCAACTCTTTATTATGCTGGGTTCCATAGCATGTGTAGCGGTCCCAGCTGTACTCAAGAGGCAGAGGCCAAGGAGTGATCACCAAAGCCCAGGAGTTAGAGGCCAATCCAGGGCCTGAATCAAACAAAACCCTGTCTCAAACAACCTCATTTTTCTTTGATTTTATCTATTTATTTATGGTTATTTTATTTATTTATTCATTCATTCATTATTGGTTTTTTGAGAGAGGTCCCTGTAGCCCGCAATAGGCCTTGAAACCTTACCATGTAACCAGGCTGCCTCAATTTACAGAGATCCACCTTGCCTCTGCTTCCTGAGTGCTGGGATTAATGGCATGTATCCACGGGTGGCACAGCGACGAACGACATTATTTTAACTGGCACTACTGCCAAAAAAAGGTTACTTTTTCAAATGATTTCAGCTGTTTTTAAGAAGATTTATGTGTATTGTGTGTGCTGGTGTGTCTGCATATAAAGAAATGCTACAAAACAAGTATTTCTATTACCTTCTAAGGTGTAGGTACATGCAGAACATTTCCACATTTCATGAGTTAGTTTTAAAATGATGACCGTGTTTGCCAACTGTCAGAACTGGGATCCTGTTCTCGGGTCTCGTAATTATAGTCCTCATAGCTTACTGTACTGCTAGCTGGTTTTTTCAGAGCTTCTGATTGTTAAAGCGCAAACATAACCCAAGGCTTCCGCTAAACCGATTACATAAGAGGCCTTTTATGGAGGTTTATACCACACTTTATGAAAGCTAATAGAATTAAGAGAAGGGAAGCCAGGCAAGTGCACAAGCTGTACATTACAGCACTTGCGGGACTGTAGGCAGAAGAATCAGGAGTCAGGCCAACTTGCGCCTAACATTACTGAGTTCCAGGCCTACAATGTAGATACATGGCAGACCCTGACTCATGGAGGAGGAAAGAAAACAAGAGAGCGACAGGGGGAACGTGATGTTACTTTTCTATTTTAATGGCCAAACTTAGATGAAAAAGTAACTTTAAAACAATGGTGTCACCACACACGTCTTATCCCAGCTAAAGTTTCATTTTGAGAGCTTATAGAGGAGGACTTTCATGCTCCGCTCACCACTAGCAATCTCCGGACCCTCCTCCCTAGCTACAGGAGTGGCTCCCTGCTGCCCCGCTCATGGCTGTCTGCGTGCTGTGGTGCTGCTGGCCGATCCTCCTGTTTGACAGGCTCCGCTTCCGGCCACCATGCTCTCCTCTCCCAGGCTTCTGCTTGCTCTCCCCCAGGGACTCTCTGTGGCCCATCCTTAAGTGTCAGTGGCCCCGGTTTCTCTGTCCCCATGCCCTCCCCTCCCCAGCCCTCTTCTCCGGAGATGGTGGTGAGCATCCAACCACTTAACTTCATGTGTTTTGTTCTGTTCTGGTCTTTTTCGAGACGTGTCTCCCCTTAGCCCCAGGGAGCAGCCACAGCGTGTAGCTCCAGATGGGCCCTGGAACTCACTCTGTACAGACCAGGCTGGCCTTGAACCACAGAAGAGTCCGCCTGCCCTTTTTCTGATGCTCCTTCCATGTGTATTAAAGGCGTGGACTAACCATGCCCAGCTTTTTTTTTTCTTTTTTACTCCATGGTTTAAAAATGAACCTTTTTTTTTGGTTCTGAGTTCTTTTTTTTTTTACTTTCATTTACTTTTCTTTTTTTTTTTTTAACAATTAAAGTAATAGTTTTGAATACACCATACAAGCAGTTTGTCCAAACCCACACAGCCAAGGACTCCCACCATCCAGCTGGAGGGGCTTGTACTGTCAATAGGTTGATCAACTATAGTGTCCAACTTATATTTGCTGTACTTCACAATTCACCCCAATCCAACCCTTACATTTACCACCCTCCTCTTCTGCAATATTGTTCCGACTACGTTAAAAGGGGCCACAGGTAGACGGGAAGGCAAAACAGTCTAGCTTTCTACGGATGTATTCGTTTGGACTCTGACCAGTTCTGGCTTGTTTCTTTTCATGGGCGAAGTTGTTCAGGGAATAACCTTTCAAGTCACTATAATGAACCACAGTGCAATTAAGATATATAGATTATTTAAATAGTATCTAATTTTATTATGGTAGGTTACTGTGGTATAGACACAGGGTTGATGTGATGCTAATCCGTGAATTAGGTTTTCCATGTTAAATCACTGATGACAAGTCTTACTTTGGGCTTACTAACATTTCTAACCACTAGAGGATGTAAGACTGTGGCATCCGCCGTGAGTTATTCCTCCAAGAGAAGAACCAATAGCAATTAGATTTTGGAATACGACATTAGGCTGCACCTGCTGCACAGTATTTCCAGGCGCAGGTGTATAGTGATGCTGAGGGAGGAGTCTTGCTTGACTCAAAGGAGAACCAATATTGCTTTACTTGGTTTCCGTGGCCTTGTGGTAGTCACTCTCTGGTATCCAGGACCAACTGACAATTGCCATGTGTGGTCTCACTACTCTTTCCCTGCTTACATCAGGTCCTATGAACAGCAGGGCTTTACTCCTCTCTTCTTGCGGTATCCCAGTTTACAGGCAAGAAGCCTTCTTTTCGTTTGGGGGGGGCTTGGATCACCTGGCTAACATCTCTTGGCAGAATAATCCATGCTGAGACTCAGAGCTCTCCTGTATTAAAATATTTTGCTTAAAGCACAGCTTAAAGACTCTAGTATTCATTGGTTCTGAATAGGGAATAATCCTTTTTCACAGTTCCTATTGTCTATAGTCAATTAAAAGACAGTAGTTTTTTACAATTTTATAAGAGATAACCCTGTATAACAGTCAGCTTTATTTACAGTTAGAGATTGACTTTAATTCCTCATCCTTTTCTTTGTTCTATCAAAAGGAGGTAGAAAGTCTCTCTATTAAAACTTTGCAGCACCTTCAAGGTAAGGTTCACCTACGGACTCATTACTAAACAAGTGTTAACAAATAGGATCACAGCAGATGTCTGATGCGTATGCAGTCTGAGGCCTTTTTCCTTTTAAGTTTTAGCTGGGCCAACTTCTGCGGTATTATCTTGGACAACCTAACCCATGCAAGGGCCGAATCTTTTCTTTTTCAGCCGTTGAGTTGGTGATGTATTGACCTGTGGGAACATACACGTCTTTTCCTGTAGTTAGTTTAAAGATGAATTGCAAAATTTTGGGCAAATAAAAGGTTTAATATATAACGTCTCCTCCCCTTTTTTTTAATTTAGGTCTTTAATTTTTGACCCATGAGTCTCAACGGGCAGTTCTAGTACACGTACCTATAGGCGGGAATCAAGGTTCAAATTTCATTCAATTTATCCAAGCTGTTTTTCATTGACCATATGTTGTTAACTTGGGAAGCAACTTAATTCCTTAAGTTAAATTATCCTATAGGTAAAAGAGAATGTATAAGATGATACTGTATAAAACAAAGATTATAGAAGACATTTGTATATGTTAATCCCAAATTATTGGATTACAGATTTAAGTATAAAAACTATGAACAACAAACAATTTAATTTCCTTTTTTTTTTTTTCATTTTTGAAACCAGGAACATTTATTATTATGGACCCGGATTGCTGAAAACCTCAAGATGAACTGGATGCTGCAACAACTGCCCTCTTGGGTTTCGGAGTCGTTCCTTCACAGAATCCATGTCTGAATCTATGATAGACTATTTTCAGGTGCCTCATCCGCCCAGTACCGGTAGTATTTCGTCTCTTAGCCTTGGCACTCCAGTTACACTTTCTCTTGAGCTTGGCAGGGTAGCTACATTTGCCATAAGTCAGCCCTTGGTCTGTGTGGGTTTGGGCAAAACTGCTTGTATGGTACCCAAAAATTATTACTTAATTGTTAAAAAAAAAAAAAAAAGAAATAAATGAAAGTAAAAAAAAAAAAAAGAACTCAAGAACCAGAAAAAAAAGGTTCATTTTTAAAACCATGGAAGTAAAAAAAAAAAAAAGCTGGGCATGGTAGTGCACGCCTTTAAACCTAGCACTTGGGAGGCAGAGGCAGGCGGATCTTTGTGAGTTCAAGGCCAGCCTGGTCTACAGAGTGAGTTCCAGGCCAGCTGGAGCTACAGCTGGGGCTAACTCCCTGGGGCTACAGGGAGACCCTGTCTCGAAAAAAGACCAAAACAAAACAAAAACCATGGAAGTAAGTGGTTGGATGCTCACCACCATCTCCGGAGAAGAGGGCTGGGGAGGGGAGGGGCTGGGGACAGAGAACCAGGGGCCACTGACACTTAAGGACTGGGCCACAGAGAGTCTGGGGGAAGCAAACAAAGCTGGGAGAGGAGAGCATGGTGGCCGGAAGCTGAGCGCTTCAAACAGGAGGATGCGCCAGCAGCACCAACAGCAGCAGACAGGCCAGTGAGCGGGGCAGCAGGGAGCCACTCCTGAGCTAGGGAGGAGGGGTCGGAAGTGCTATGGGAAGGGACAGCCATGAAAGTCCTCCTCTATAGAGCTGCTCAAATGAAACTTACTGGATAAGGACTTGGCCCAATTTTAAAGTTTACATTTTTCATCTAGTTGGCCATTAAATAAGGAAAGTATACATCGTTTCCCCCTTGTCTCTCTTTTTTCTTTCCTCCTCCTGAGTCAGGGTCTTGCCATGTATCTCAGGTAGGCCTGGAACTCAGTATGTAGGCCAAGCTGGCCCTGAACTCCTGATTCTCCTGCCTCAGTCCCCCAAGTGCTGTAATTACAGGCTTGTGCCACTCTGCCTGGCTTCCCTTCCTTAATTCTAGCTTTCATAGTGTGTTAACTCTCATCTAAAAATGGCCTCTTATGTAGATCAGGTTTACTGAAGCCTTGGGTTAATGTTGCGCTTACAATCAGAAGCTCTGAAACCAGCTAGCTAGTACAGTACCGCTATATGGACTATAATTACGAGACACTCAGAACAGGATCCCAGTTCTGACAGTTGGCAAACACGGTCATCATTTTAAAACTAACTCATGAAATGTGGAAATGTTCTGCATGTACCTACACCTTAGAAGGTAATAGAAATACTTGTTTTGTAGCATTTCTTTATATGCAGACACACCAGCACACACAATACACATAAAATCTTCTTAAAAACAGCTGAAATAATTTGAAAAAGTAAACACTTTTTTTGGCAGTAGTGCAGTTAAAATAATGTGTTGTCGCTGGGCACCGTGGTACATGCCTTTAATCCCAGCACTCAGGAAGCAGAGGCAGGTGGATCTCTGTGAAATTGAGGTTAGCCTGGTTTACATGGTAAGTTTCAGGGCTGCTGGGGATACAGGGAAACCCTCTCTCAAAAAGACCAATAATGAATGAATGAATAAATAAATAAATAAATAAATAAATAAATAAATAAATAAAATGAGGTTGTTTGAGACAGGGTTTTGTGATCAGGCCCTGGATTGGCCTCTAACTCCTGGGCTTTGGTGATCCTCCTGCCTCTGCCTCTTGAGTAGCTGGGACCACAGACACATGCTATGGAACCCAGCATAATAAAGAGTTGGTTATAGCTGATAACGAAAGTATACCAAACACTAAAACCTTGTGTTCATTGATTTTTTTTAAAGAAGAAAAATGGAGAAATTTTTTAGATCTGTCTTTAAATTAGATCAACATAACTATGAATGATTTTGTGTGCAGCTTTGAGTTGTGGCATTATCAACAGAATACAGGACTGATTTAAATATAAAGAATATTTTTTCTAAAACCAAGCGTGGTGGTGCAATGCCTCTAATTCTAGCATGGAACATGTTCAAGGCCAACCTAGGCTATATAAGAGCTTGTCAGAAAAAAAGAGGGGGAAGGCACAGTACCACTTGAGAGGCAGAGGCAGGCAGATCTCTCTGAGTTAAGGCCAGCCTGGTTTACAGCAAATTCTAGACCAGCCAGGGCCACACTGTGAGACAGTCTCAAAACAGCAGCTAGGTATGGTGGCACATGCCTTTAGTCCCAGCTTTTAGGAGCCAAAGGCAGGTGGGTCTCTTTGAGATGAAAGCCAGCCTGGTCTAAATAGTGAGTTCAAGGCCAGCTGGGGCTACAGGGAATCTGAGGAACGAGCTCTGTTAGCGATGAGGAAGCAGATTCAGACAGAGCACAGGGGAAGACCAGAACTGGAAAGGAGAACAGGGACTCTCCAGATGGGAATCTCTCCTGACTTGTAGGATGAGAACTCCCCAGGCCCAGCTGCAGATCTGTAACCTGAGCCATTCTGGAGCCAGTCAGGAGCACTGCTCTGAAGTTAAGGCCAGCTTGAGCTACAGAGTGGGACTTAGTCTACAAAACCAAACCAAGGTAAAACAAACGGAGAAGGAACAGTCACTACACGACAAAGGAATCTGAGTGGCGGGCCTTCTCAGAAACTGAGATTTTAAAAGATGACAATGGAGCCAGCAGAGGGAGGAAAAAAGGCACCGACCTGCCAGGATGTCGTGTCCCAGGGCCTCTGCAGCGTCCCCCAGGCACCAGGAGTGAAGAGCAGAATGAAAGGGGCCAGGCTACCATGCTTGGTTTAGGGGAAAGCGGAACAGATGCCTGAGTGCGTCCAGTTGCTGCATGGGAATGAAGAACTTGAGGAAAGGAACTTGGTGAGGGGTGGGCAACAGTCAGCCCCTACCCCTGTGTCTGGCAGGCTTTGATTCTGAGGCTGGTAGGAATATGTCTCAGTGACCAGACAGACTGACAGAGGACAGGACACAGCCTGCAGTCCCAGAAATGTTCAAGATTTTAATCTTATTGAACCAACTATGATGGTTGAGAAAATAAATCAGCGATAGCTTGGAGAATGATCTCACTAGGTGAATGGGTCTTCTAGGCTCCTGGTTTCCAATTAGGGCTCATCAGTCTGATATGTTACATTTAAGACGAATTCCAAGTGTTACAAACCATTTCCTAAAGTTGCATGTAAAGGCGCATGACGTTTGCCAAGTCACTTAAACCTGAGATTCTCTGATCTCTGAATGTTGATCTTCTCCCTGCCTTTCCTTTCCTTCCTCTCTCTTTGTTCCCTTTTCTTCTCCTTCCCCTTTCCCCCTCTCCCCTCAGTCTTTCCCCTCTTTGTTTTTGTGCTGAGGATTGAACCAAGAGTTTTGAGGGGTGCCAATAATCAGGCTTTCCTGCTGACATGCCCATCCCCAGCCCCGCCTTTGAGACTTTATCCTTGACAAACTCCTTCCTTCACCAGCTGGAAAACCTTGCAAATTTATATCTAATAAATACTATTCAAGATCTTCATAAAAGTGGATTTTTGTTCCATTTAAATATGATAGCTGTGGCTGGGTGTGGTGGCACACGCCTTTAATCCCAGCACTCGGGAGGCAGAGGCAGGCGGATCTCTGTGAGTTTGAGGCCAGCCTGGTCTACATAGTGAGCTAGGACAGGTAGAGTGACAGGGAGATCCTGTCTCAAAAAGACCAAAAAATTATTGGTAGCTGTGAATATGTTGTTTGAACAACCCACTCTAAGGGCTACCTTAAAACACCAGGCATACTTTAAATATTGGTTTCATATCTAATGGAAAGAGAGAAAGCCATCAAGTCAGATGGCCTAGATTCAATACTATTTACCAACTGTTTCATAGGACAAGCTATTTCTATTTTCCTATCCACAAAATATGGGTAACAATAATCATCTCAGAGGCATAGTATTAAATTAAATAATATGTAAAGTAGGCATGGCTATTCACACCATAATCCCAGTCCTGAGTAGATGGAAGCAGGATAATCAAATTCAGCCTTGACTACATGAGTCCCTATCTAACAACAACAACAACAACAATAACACACACACACACACACACACACACACTCACGCACACACACACACTCACGCACACAAGCCTCTAAGTCCTTAATGAATGATGTTTCCCAGTGCCATTAGTGGTATTGAAGTTGAGAAGGATTTTATGTACCCAGAGCAAGCCACTCAACAACTTTTCAAAGTGCAAATTATTTCAGTGTCTGTCAGATGAGATTCTATTTACAAGCAACAGATCACCTGACTGGAAGCAGCCTGGATCCCACAAATCTGCGCTTTCCTCGAAGATGATGGAAGTGCAGTGGTACAGTGCTTCCCAGCATGCAGGAAGGCCTGGATCCCATGGCTAGCCCTGAATAAACTAGGTTGGTGGTCCTCACCTACCATCCCACCAGGAGAAGTGGAGGCAGAGGGTCCATCAAGGCATCCCTGGCTACATAGGGAGCTGGAGGCAGCATGCAATAGATGAGACTTTAACAATATAAAAGGAACAGGTGTCTCTCTTTCTTTTCTGTGAGCAGGGAAGGCACCCTGGGCCTTGCGCACCCGAGGTGGGCATGGCACCAGCCCACAGATGCTATTGTGAGCTGATGTCTCAGCTCACACTGTCAGGCACTGCCCAGCCTCTTCTGGTTTGCTCTGGCTCGATGTCCTGATCCCAGGACAATCCCCACAGCTGCTGCAGACCTCACCCCTCCACCCACAAAGCAGGAAGGAAACAGGAATCGACTCTCATCCATGGCCTCTCACCCACCGTCAGGCAGGAAAATGGTCCAGTCACCCTTCACACCAGCACACTGGACTTGACTTGCCCTAGCTCATTCTCTGGGCTGCTGGAACCAGAGTCCAGAAGCAGAACCTGCTACCCTCTATCACAGCCCTGGGAAACAGGCTAGCCTCTGCCACCTCGTGTAACCATCCTTGTTCCCTTCCATTATCAAACACATATATTTTCCAAGGCTCATTTCAGAGAACTATCCTAATCCATCTCCATACACAGGAGACCTACCCTGACCGTCCTCCCTTCCCCAGAGTGCCCCCCCTTAACAGGTCATTGCCAACTAATCTAGAAATTGACAAATATCCCTTACAAACTGGGAAGGCCTGAGCCAGCTGAGCTCTCACGACTGGCCTGGTGACTCATTCCTTTGTCCCTTGTGCCTCAGAGTTTCTCAGAAATCCCCTTGATCTCATGCCCTGTTTTCTTCCTTTTCCACCAGGAGGATCAAATGTCTTTCAAAAATATCACCTTCCAACGGGGAGAGCTGAAGGAACAGCTGGAAGGGAGGGACTGAGGGGTGTCTGTCTGTCTGTGTGTGTGTCCACATATGTGTGAGCAATGTGCATGGAGAAAAGCGATTTTCCTTTTTCCTTCACTCATGAACTTACAAACATGAAGTCACAACCCTACCGCCTTTCTGCTCATCCAGGGCCCCCCTCTCACCTCCTGGGACTTCCAATCCCACCTCCCCTTCCCTCCACCTGTCAGAAAAAGACAGAGAAAGAGGACCGGAAGCTATCCAGCTGCTGAGAGCAGGCGGGACAGCCTCTTCTGAAGTCCGGTACTGACATAGGCGCAGAATCCTTTTCGGTCATCTGCTTTAAGGGGCCCACGTGGTCCCCTTCCCTCCTGTGGGACCGGCCCAACCAGCTGCCCCGGACCAGTCTCCTTTTGCAAAGATAAGAGACTGTCGAACACAAGGCAAGCGCTTCTCCTAGCCAGTGTGGGCCATTGAAATGGAGCTGAGTCGGCCGGTCGGCTGGCGATTATCCACCACTGAAGAAACAGGGTCAAAATCATCCTACCTCACCCAAACCACCATCAAGTAAAACTCCCATGAGATCAGTGATGTGCTCCAGAGTGTGGCTTGACAGCCACAAAAAGGTTCACGAAGGATGACAGAAAGCATTAAGACAGCATCACATGACCAACCTCTAAGAACACAGAAACTTTAGGGAGATGGGGGGGGATAAGACATGTAGTTGGGATTTTTCAAAATTATCACATTTTATATTTATTTTATGTGTGCATATGTGGATGCATGCATGCCATAGCATACATATGGAGATCAAAGGAACGTTTTGTGCTTTGTTGATTTGCTGTTGTTGTTGTTGTTGTTGTTTGAGACAGGCCTGGAACTTGTTATGTACACCAGGCTTGATCCATTTTGTTTGTTTGCTTATTTGGGAACAGAGTCATCTCATGTACCTCAAGGTGGTCTTGAACTCACTTCTGTAGCCATGGATGACCTAGAGCTTCCAAACCTTGTGTCTCTAACAGTGGAGTACTGAGATTACACATGTGTACCGCCATGCGTGGTTTGTAAGTGGTGCTGGGATGTAACCCAGGGCTTTTTGCATACTAGACAAACACTCAGCCAACTGAGTTACATCCTCCAGACCCAGACTTTATGCCAAGGGATGAAGTCCTGGGCCTTCAAAGTCTCTTCACAGAAACTTAAGGGAACTTGGAGGGAGAGTCACTTGACTAACTACCTTAAGGAGCAGTGTTGATGAAACTGGATGGTAATATTATCTGAAGAGGATAATATTACTGGGAGCCTGTCACCACAGGCCTGTACAGTGTTTCCACACTGACCTGCTTCTTCCTTACAGAGATCACATTCCTCCTGTTGCCCATCAGCTGCCACAACCTTGGATAAATCTGTGCCCACCCTGGTTAGAACCAAGCAAAGTTGGGATCCATGCAGTGCCCAGAACCTGCCTACATGGCTGTGGGTAGAAACTTCTAGTATTAAGTCCCTCCCATCTTGATGTAGATAATCCTGCAACTGTGCACAGGTGCCTGAGGCTATACGCAAGCATTCTGGGCAGCTTCACATAACGTTTTCAGATAAGGTTGGCATATGGTTTGTGGATTGCATAATAAATAGGTGGTCTTCGATCTCAATTTGGGAAATATTGTTAAAGCATTCCACTAGGGGATAATCCTATTACATTTAGAAAATTTGACAGAAGGGGGACTTGTTAAGGAATGTAATGTTCTGTTGGACGTTAAATGTCTCTGAAAACACTGAATAGATCTGTAATAATAACTCCTTGAATATCCCAGCCTCCTGTAAAAACACCAGTGCTTACATGTGCTGCTTTAATAACTGCACAATTATCAGGAAATTCTGCTGCCTGGAGATTGCTGTCAGCTACTAGAACCAAAGCCTGTGGTTCTTTCTCTCCGGTTTCTCCCAAGACTGGCATGGAGAGAGTGACGTCTTCGCTACTTTTTGGTGCTAAGCCTATGCGGCTTCCATGCCTTTGGAACATCCTCGGTCCCACTGGAACAGGGTATAACCCACAGCACAGCATTCTCCTAAAGAAAGCCTTGCAAACACATAATAAATTTCTCAAGAGTAGTTTGCCTCTATCAAAAACATTTTTGCTTAAAAAAAAAATAAGCCATGCAGGGGCCTGAATTACATCTCAACGTAGTAAATTCTATTTTCAAGTGTAGAGACTGGACACACACGCATTTAACAAGTACCCTAGAGGATCCTCGTGCATACTAATAATTAAGGACAACTGTTTCATTGTTTTAAGGGTGACTAAAAAGCATCTGCCCAGCAGGTCACTGGGTCTGTGGCAAATATATAAAATGTAGGCATATTAAAAGGTATGTGTGTTATCCTGTGTGTATGTATGTGTGTGCAATTGAATTTACTTTTTTTGAGATAGGGTCATGTTATTTATCCCTGGCTGACCCAGTACTCTCTATGTAGCCCAGGCTGGCCTCAAATTTGGGGCAATCTTCCTTCCTGCATTAGCCTAGTAAGTGCTGACTGAGATTACAGGTGCACACTGCCCTACCCTGCCCTGCTGAGAAAACAAGAGTCTAAAACCTACTAAGCATGTCCCCTACCACTGAGCCACCCCCCAGCCCCATGCATATACATATATATATATATATATATATATATTGGACATAGAGTCTCACTATGTCCTAGAACTCCCTGTGTAGACCAGGCCCTCTCAGGCTCGCAAGTGCGGGGTCACAGGCGTGTGCATCACACTCAAGCAGGGTTTGGTTGTTCACTTTTGTTGGTTTGTTTGGGGATGGGGCCTCACGTATCCCAGGCTGATCTTATATTCAGTAGTGTGTAGCACCAGATCTTCAACTTCTGACCTACCTACCTTTGCTTCCAGAGTGCTGGCAATTATGGGCATGCCCTGCCAAGCCCGGTTTTATGCACTGCTGGGGATCTAACCCAGGGCTTTGTGTGTGCCAGGCAAGTACTCTGTCAATGGAACTCATCCCCAGCCCTGTGCAGTATTTTTTTAATATCAGAATTTTAAAAATCCTTGATGAACAACAACAACAACAAAACCTAAATAAAGGCATGGCCCAAGGAGCCCGCTGCAACTCCAGCCTTAAGCTCCTTCACGCTGGGGTGCCCCGAGGAAAGTGCTCCTGCTAGGACACTAACTGCTTACTCCTTGCCACTTATGCTCCTGGAAGGTAGAGCCCAGGACTGTTGCAGTGAAGAGGGTTTGAAGTCAAAGCCTCATTTTATTAACTTGGACCCATTATTTTTTCCTCTGGAAAGTTAATGAGTTCTGTGGCTGGTAAGCAAACAGATTTTTATCCTTGTGACAGGATTAACTTGCCTAAGACTTATAGGCTCATAAGAAGCCTTGCTTACAGGGCTGATGCTCAATTTAGGGACTTGCTGCAGCAATTGTAATGGCTAGTCAGGCAGGCCCCTCTGTGGGGTGTCACTGCCCCTGATGGAGCTTCCTGACAGGATTTTTCTGGGTGTGTAAAATTTTAAATCCTTTATAAACATCAATGATTGGCGTAATTGGTGTAATTATAGGTATCTAAAAAGGAGAAAATGTCTGTGTAACAGCTGCCAATGACTGGTCTCAGGAAAAACATGCAGTCACTTGTGGAGAGCTGGGCACAGGGTATAAACACGAGGGTAGTATTACTTCCAGATGGACCAACTTGAATCAGAGATGTCACAGAGATAGAAGGAAATCTGCCCCCTCCAAAACAGAGCCAGGCATGAATCAAAGGACAAGAAATGCTGGGAAGGTATCTCCATGCGTGCATAGGCTAGACAACTGCTGTGGCCTCCTGGATCGAGGGGAGATCCGAGTGAATTGTTTAGTGATCTTTTATCAGGTTTATTTCGTTTAATCGCTCAACAGTTATGAAGCCTTTGTTAACAGCAGCCAAAACCAGAAAGTAATTACTAGCCTGCATTAAATATGTCTCTTTTTCTTAAAAGCAAGCATGGGAGAAATGTGAAATTTGGGGGGTCTATATTTTATTTACAAAACGCTGAAGTTTCTTGAGAAGTTCTCATAGTCAGTTCTGTTGGCAACGTGGATGCGGACCTGTACACCTGGCTTCCTGCACTTCAGAAAATGTGGTTTGGAAATGGAAAGGGAACCGGCTGCAAGGAGTTACGGCATCACAGGAATCCACCCTCCCGCAGATTCCCTAGGTCTAGGACCCATTAGCCTGTCAAAACCGTGGTCAGGGACTACAGGCTAAAGAAACTTCTTTCCACATTTCCTGAATGTTTTCACTGGAGTGTGTGTCAAAGTACTCCGGATTCTACCAATGAACAGGCTGACTGAACTTGAAGAGCATCTTCGTTGTGAGATGTGAAACACATGTATTTCTTGAGTCACCAGTGGCCATTCATTAAAAAAAATTCCAGTTATACACCTACCTAACTGCAGTTCCCAAGGAAAGAGAATGGGTTTCGTTTTGTTCTGAGGGGACATGGTGTGCGTGCGTGTGCGTGCATGTGCGTGTGTGTGCGTGTGTGTGTGTGTGTGTGTGTGTGTGTGTACATGCTCCTGTGTGTGATCCTTTCTGTATGCATGTGCATGTGGAAGTCAGAGCTCTGCACTAGGTGTTTCTTCCTCAGCCATTCTCTGCCTTATACTTTGAGACAGGTTCTCTCATGGAACCTGGAATTCACTGATTTTGTTAGACTGGCTGACCAATAAGCTCCAGGGGTCACGGGGATTGTACGCGTGTGCCACCACATTTGGCTCTTCACATGGTGATGAAGACCTGAACTTGCTGTGCTCCCATAGCAAGTGCTTTGCTGACCAAACCAGTCCCCAGCGATAGATCCTGGGTAGCCACGGATCCTGGGTAGCTTCTTGGGCCCTGAAGGCTATGGCTGTTGGATTTGGCAGGATGGCTCTAGAGAGAGGGTTTTGGTTTTGGTTTTTGTTTTTGTTTTGTTTTGTTTTTTTGAGCCAGGGTCTCCCTGTAGCCCCAGCTGGCCTGGAACTCACTCTGTAGACCAGGCTGGCCTTGAACTCACAAAGATCCACCTGCCTCTGCCTCCCAAGTGCTAGGACTAAAGGCGTGCACCACCATGCCCGGCTGAGAGGTTCTTTTTAATCCAGAAGTTCACAATCCCACAATCAACAGCTCCATGATCATCTCCCAAAGCAGTGGGTAGAATTATTTTGTTTGTTTGCATTTTGAAAGCAGAATATTTTCTGTAAAATAGATGAAAGAGGAAGTGTTCTGGGGTATCTGTGTATGGATTTTCTTCAGGCACAAATGTCTGAAGAAAGGGGTACTGTGTCCTGGGTCCCAGGATGTCTAGATAAGAGTGGACTCTTTCTATGTATTTTCAGAGATAAGCCTAACCCAAAATATCTCATGCCAGTCTGCCACATGGACACGTGGTAGAATGTACTGTGATCACATTGGCATCATAGATGGAGAACACCAATCAAGTGGGCTGATGATATTTCAGAATGAAACTAACATTTTGTTTACTATTAGTCATTAAAAAAAAATCAGTCCTGGGGCTGGAGAGATGGCCTAGCGGTTAAGAGCGCCGACCGCTCTTACAGAGGACCTGGGTTCGATCCCCAGCACCCACATGGCGGCCGAGAGCCGTCTGAAACTCCAATTCCAGGAGAACTCCAGCTCCAGGGGAATCCGAGACCCTCTTCTGACCTCCGCGGCATTGCACGACACGGGTGCACAGACCTGCATGCAGACAGTACATTCATACACATACAGAAATAAAAAAAAAAAAAAAATCAGTCCTTACTCTAGTTTCAGTCTACACACACACACACACACACACACACACACACACACACAATCAGATTTCAAACATGACTTAAATTTTCTTTGCTCCTAAGTCAACTTCAGTTATGAGGAGTGAAAAGATATCTTCTCCCCGTCCTACTCCAAAGCCCGACTTCACCAGTGTGTTGGAGAAGGCAAAGAGGGACAACACAAGTACTCTCTACTTAGCACAGTTCTTTCTGTCACTGTGTGCTGACTGCACAGACACCTGCTGTGCACTGGAAGCCTTAGGTGGGCATCCAAACACTTGTTTTCTCACCTCACTTATGTGTGTTCTTCTGTCAGCTTCATCTCGTCTTGAGGCCTGCAGCCAGAACATCTTCTCACCACTGTAATTTCTCCCCGACCCCACCCCAAGGACTTCCTAGAGGCCTCTTGCTTAGAGTCCTACTTCAATGCATTGGACCGGGAATTTATAACTTTGCTGTGCTAAATGGTATAAGGCAGCCTACAAACCCCTTCTAATCGACCTTCCCTGCCCATCTCTGTCTGGCAGACAACTCAGCTTCCTAAGTAGATTACTGGCTCCACATACACTGCCAGGCTTTCTTCTTATAGATACCTGATCTATGAACTATTCTCTTATACAATGAATCCCTTAAGGCTTTCCAATCAATCACCACCAGGCTAAGCCAGGGGACCACTCTGGGGTATTTCAAGATTTCTGGACCTCCCTCTCAGGGTCCAGTTTCATCCTTACTTGATCTAAGAAAGGACTAGGAAAGCCAATATAGGGTTGGAGACGTGGGTCAGTGGTTAAAAGAACCTGGGTTCAGGGCCCGCACCCAGTTCCAAGGGATCCAATGCTCTCTTCTGACCTCCACAGGCACTGCATGACACGTGCGCACTTACCTACACACAGGCAATATACTCATAAACTAAAAATAATTAAAAAAAATTTTTTTGGTCTTTTTGAGATAGGGTCTCCCTTTAGTCCCTGCTGGCCTGGAGCTCACTATTTAGACCAGGCTGGCATTGAACTCACAGATATCTGCCTGCCTCTGCCTCCCAAGTGCTGGATCAAAGGTGTGCACCACCACACCTGGCAAAAAAAATTTTTTTTAATAAAAAGCAAGATACTAATTATGGTTGGGTCGGTTGTATCCTGTATCCTCATTTATCCCTAAGTGCTAGCAACCCTTGTCAGAATGAGGTGCATTTAGCCAGGCATGGTGGCTCATGTCTTTAATCCTAGCACTTGGGAGGCAGAGGCAGGCGGATCTTTGTGAGTTCAAGACCAGCCTGATCTACAGAGTGAGTTCCAGGACAGCTGGAACTACAGGGAGACCCTGTCTCAAAAAGAT
Organism: Rhizomys pruinosus; assembly: GCA_009823505.1. Taxonomy (NCBI): domain Eukaryota; kingdom Metazoa; phylum Chordata; class Mammalia; order Rodentia; family Spalacidae; genus Rhizomys; species Rhizomys pruinosus. The sequence goes on along the minus strand of VZQC01009509.1, from coordinate 1,177,378 downwards.
CAAAGAGTACAGAAAAAAAAAAAAAAAAAAAGAATGAGGGCATTCATTCCTTCTTACATCTCTAGACCTTAGTGTTGCAGCAAAAAAAGGCTCAGTTCATCAAATATAAACCAAACAAGTGTGTTTGAAGTTGGGGAATTGTGGATGACACAAGAGGAAGAGAGGGTATGTCATCGATTTTGTTTACCTTCCATTACTAGATGGAGGCTACAGAAAGAATAGAAGACATGAGGGTCACAAGACTCCAAAAGCAAAGAAAAGAAAGTTTGCAATTCATTAGTGGGTAGATGCCCAATGGCTGGTCCTCAAGTGGCCACGAAATCCCGAAGAAGCTACTTCGTTGCCTAGCAAGCGATGGATGACATAACGGCACAGTTGTCTAACTAAAACTATGAGAATAAAATACAGAGGAAGCATTTGGTCTTGGAAAGAAGTTAGAACACATGAAAACTGAGAGATTACCTAAACAGCAGTGAGGCAGTCTGTTTGTTTGTTGTTTGTTTGTTCTTTTGTTTGTTTGAGAAAGGGTCCCCCTGTAGCTCCAGCTATACTGGACCTCACTATGTAGAGCAAGCTGGAGTCCATCTCACAGACAAATAGTGTGTGCCACCACACTCAGCTCTACCAGCAGTCTTGATGGGCCAACAACTGTTCAACATGCTCGGGAGAGCAGCTTGGATCTTGAACGTTGCTTCCCTGGAACACTTATGACACCTCTAGTCTCCCAACAGTCACTAGTTTCCATTTAACAAAGTTCCAGGAGGTTCAAGTGGATCTGCCTGGTCATCGCTGAGCCCGGGGAACAAGTGAGGCCATTAACAGAGAAACGACAGTCAGCCTGGTGAGTGGTAATGGAGAAGAAAAAGGACCCGAGAGTGGGGATAGCCACTTTCATTCATTTATTTCAGTAGTGTCAAAGTCTCCCTGCCTTGTCCCTAGGCTAACAGAAAGAGAAAAATCACCCAGCATGCTTTTCAGATGCCTTGACTTACAGGCTGAAAGAATCTATTTCCTTTTTCTGAGGGATAAGATAGGTGTTTCTTGACTGGAGATGAAGCTCAGTTGGTAGAGTGCTTACCTAGTGTGGACACAGCCCTGAGTTTGATTTCGGCTCTACATAAACTGAATGTGGTAACTCAGGCCTATAACCTAGTACTTGGGAGGCGGAGGCAAAAAGAAAATCTTTGGCAGCATGGGTATGGCAAGTTCCAGGCTAGCCTACTATATATAAGACCCTGTTTCATCAACAGCTAATCATCATTTCCAAGTCTGGTTTATTTCTTAACCTTAGTTCATTTAGACACATCTCTGGTTTTCCATCTCTGCATCCATTTTATACCTGACCATCTCTAGAGTGGTAAGGCTGTGTGAAGCCTGATCTGTAACTCTGAGATCCAGCAAGCAGCCATCTATTTAGAGTAGCTTGATAAAAGATTTTTGTACATTTAAAAAAACAAACAAATAGGCATGGTAGTGCATACCTTTAATCCCAGCACTTGGAAAGTAGAGGCAGACAGATTTCTGTGTGTCCAAGGCAAGCCTTGTCTACACAGGGAGTTCCAGACCAGGTGGGACTAGTACAATATCTCATCATTATAACTATAAAACCTATAAATCTTCTTGGCCAGTGCTTCTTTAATTTGCTTCTCTGTTACAAATTTGCTCACAGAAAACCCATTAGTATCTTTTTACTAATATATGTTAATTGTATAAAATAGTGGGTTTATGACATTTTCACGTGCATTGAATGCTGTTTGATATTATTCTTTTTTGGTCTTTTCGAGACAGGGTCTCCCTATAGCCCCAGCTGTCCTGGAACTCACTCTGTAGACCAGGCTGGCCTTGAACTCACAAAGATCCACCTGCCTCTGCCTCCCGAGTGCTAGGATTAAAGGCGTGTGCCACCACGCCCGGCCGATATTATTCTTTCTTTACTCTTTTCATTATTATTTATCTATCACTTTTTGGTTTAGGGGGACAGAGTTTCACTTATGTAGACCAGACTGGCCTTGAACTCACAGAGATCTACCTGCCTCTGCCTCCTGAGTGTTGGGTTATATGCATTCATCATCATGCCCAGTTTTGGGGTTTTTTTTTTTTTGGTCTCGAAAAGGCCAAAAAAAAAAGTGTGTGTGTGTGTGTGCATGAGTGTTTGTGTGTGTGTGTGTGTGTGTGTGTGTGTGTGCACGCATGTGCATGTGTGCACAGAGGGTGAAAGATAACATTGGATCCTGGAATTATAGGTGGTTGTGAACCACCCAAAGTGGCTTCTGGGAATTCAACTCAGGTCCTCCAGAGGAGCAGTAAGAGTTCTTCACTGCTGAGCCGGCTCCTTAGCCAGTCTAGTTATGTTGTTGTTTTGTTTGTTTGAGACGGGTCTTCCTGTAGCCCCAGCCGGCCTGGAATTATTATGCAGGTACACCATGTTGGGCTCCGTCTCAGGGAGAGTCACCTGCCTCTGCCTCCCAAGTTCTGGGATTAAAAGTGTGCACACCTGGCCACTGCAGCCCTGCTCTTCTTGCATTATGATGGGCTGTCATGTAGCTTGTGAAGGCCTCAAACTCACTATGTGGCAGAGGCTGACCTCGAGCTCCTTGGTCCTCCTGCGTCTACGTCCACAGTGCTAGGACGGCAGGCACATGCCGTCTTCTGTTGGCCTTCACTCACCAGTGTCTGAATACACACTACTTGGAGGTAATCTCTGGCTAGAAATGCAGAGTGCATTCCACAGAAACATCTTTTCTCTCTGTATTTTTCCCCGTAAAGCTTTTGGATTCGCTGGGTACTTTTCCAAAGCAGTAATCTAAAAGTATCAGTAACCCCCAGATGTGCTGAACCCCAGCTCAAAGATAGGATTCCAGACCTCCTGTCAGGGGAGGAACAAAGTGCAGTGTGTTTTGAGACTCCAGCCCCACAACTTCCCAGGAACTTTAAATAAATTATTCAGTCTGTCTTCTCTGGGGACTGTCGAAGGAAGATAAAAGGGCCTCACAAGAAGTGTGAGGAACACCTGGGAACAGGTGGGAGAGAGCAGACACCTGGCCTGAAGATGGAGAGTTCACAGGTTTTAGGTGCTAGAGCTCAGAGGCTGGGTAGCCACTGGTAAGAAAGCAACAACTAACCACGTAGACAACTAAAGCTAATTGATCATTAAACAAGGTCTAGCCACTTAGCTCTTATAAAAGCAGTTCCATGGGGCTGGAGAGATAGCCTAGCGGTTAAGAGCACCGACGCTCTTGCAGAGGACCCGGGTTCAATCCCCAGCACCCACATGGCGGCTGAGAACCGTCTGTAACTCCAATTCCAGGAGAACTCCAGTTCCAGGGGAATCCGAGACCCTCTTCTGACCTCCGCGGCATTGCACGACACGGGTGCACAGACCTGCATGCAAACAGTACATTCATACACCTATAAAAAAAAAAATAGGGCTGGAGAGATAGCCTAGCGGTTAAGAGCACCGACGCTCTTGCAGAGGACCCGGGTTCGATCCCCAGCACCCACATGGCGGCTAAGAACCGTCTGTNTACATTCATACACATACAAAAATAAATAATTAAAAAAAAAAAAAAGCAGTTCCATGCACCACACACATAGGTGTCATCAGGACACGCTGGGTGTTCATTCACAAGGAGCCTGCTTAAGCTGACAGGGCTTTTATTTTCCTCTGCTTTCCAAACGATATGTTGGATCAGGAAATAGCACATTCATTGTATTGAAAATAACTTAAGAATCAAGTGTACTAAGCAAATGATATTTCATTAGTTTCTTCTGTCTTAGTCTTTAAAATCAAATCCTATAACTCTCAAAGTGGATGCCACTTGAATGCCTTTGGGGAAGAGCAAAGTAATTTTACGTTACTGGTGTTCGAATGAGTGCTGGCTTTGGCCTTCTCCAAAATTCTGCAGGTTGAAGGGAGGTCCCCTCCGCTGCCAACTCCTGTCCCAACTTGACTTGGCTCTTGGCATGCTTGGCAAGACTCCATAAAACCAATTGTCCTGAATTGAAACTGCCAAAAGAAAATGGACTAAATTTATTATCACTTGTTCCCACAGATACCCACACATAGGTGTGTATTGTCATAACTCAGGCACAGACCAGAGTGCAGAAGCTCTGACAGCCCCCTGGGAAATACCGTTTGGTGATATGCAGGGTTGTTTTTTTTTTTTTTTTTTTTTCTTCTTCTTCTTCTTTTTAACATTAAGCAGGAAAACAACACATTCAGGAAACCATAAAACCCTTCGAGTTAACTGTAGCCAACGGTCAATCGCATTAGTATAGGATGGGGAGACTCCAGTCAAACCTTCATGTAAAGCCGCTGCTCAGAATAGCTCTCGGCTTTGTTCTGCCCTGCCTTTTGGATAACAGAGCAGTTCTAGTCATGGTTTTTAGGATTTTTGTTTTAAGACAGGGTCTTCCTGTATCCCTAGCTGGCCTACATCTCAGACATTCCCCTGCCTCTGTCTCTTGGGTGCTGGACCTTTAGGCATGTGCTGCCACAACCACCAGCCTGGATTCTCACGGTATAAATGCCATTTCTATTCTCTTCTGCCTTGGTAATTCCTGAAATTCAGTCCTTGCAGGAATATTTTCAAATGCATTTATTGAACTAGTATTTACACACACACACACACACACACACACACACACGGGCATGCCACAACTAATCACTTAAACTTCTGAGAATGTACAAAGACGTCCTTGGGGAAATGGATAAGGAGATGGCTGAGGGAAGGGGTAGAGGATGGGACAACTGCCCATCTTTATGAAGACACAAGACCTCAGCATGTTTGTTGCTGTTACTCAAATAGAAGGGACTATTTTTTGCTTTTCTGTTCTCTTCAGTCTCACTACATGATAGTCCTGGCTGGCCGGGAACCCACTCTGAGGGCAAAGCTGGTCTTGAGCTTGACCTTTTGGTAGTCCTCCTGCTTCTGCCTTAGGTAGCCTGACTACAGATGTGTGCTGCCACACCTAGCTTGAAGGTACATCTGTCATGAGCGACACTGGATTTGGGTTCCTTCTTAGGCTCAGGAAAATGGGATTCCTATGCTCTTTCTTCTTCTTTAATTTTGGTACTGGCATCTAGTCAAGGGTCTCACACATGCTAGGGAGGTGCTCCAACACTGAGCTGTAGCCTAGCTATTCTCTCTCTTCTAACTTTCTTTTTTTTTTAATTTTTTTTATTTTATTAATTTTATTTATTTCTGTATGTGTATGAATGTACTGTCTGCATGCAAGTCCGTGCACCCGTGTCGTGCAATGCCGCGGAGGTCAGAAGAGGGTCTCGGATTCCCCTGGAACTGGAGTTCTCCTGGAATTGGAGTTTCAGACAGTTCTCGGCCGCCATGTGGGTGCTGGGGATCGAACCCGGCTCCTCTGTAAGAGCAGTTGGCGCTCTTAACCGCTAGGCCATCTCTCCAGCCCCTCTTCTAACTTTCTAAGTTCATGCTTGTGACTGAATTATCTCAGTGTTTCCATGGTGGTATCAATCCCTTCCTGTACCCTACTGACACCATGCTAAATTACTTCAAGGGCAGTCTTTCTTTTTTACTTTTGGTGTGCACTGGGAATGTATATAGTAAGCTTAGTCTCACTGTTGTCTGGTAATCTGAATAATTTCTACCCTTAAAAAGAAGCCTAGGGAGAGGAGCTGGGGGTTAAATTTGGTCAAAACACACTGTATACTCCTAAGAAATTCTTGAACAATGAATAAAAAATATACTAAAGAAATAATTCTGGGCTTGGGGATTTAAGTCAGTGGTAGAGTACTTGCCTAGTATTCCCCAGACCCTAGGTTCAGTCCCAGACAGGGCCTCATGTGGCCAAGGCTGACCTAAACCAACTATTAAAACCAAAAATGGCCTTGAACTTCCCCTTCAGTCTCCATAATGTTGGACTACAGGTGTGCAGATACTGAGGATTTGTATAGCAGACTGGAATACCTCACCCAAGGTATTTGTTGTCAAGTCTGCTTTCTGTGTTGCCGGCAAGGTGCTAGCCTTGTGAAGGCTTTACTTTGTTACAATCACCCGTGAGTTATGGGGTTGGTGCTTGAGTGCACGTTGTAGCCAGGCATATGCTCCACAGATGCGATTTCAGCCCAGTCTCACAGCAGCTCTACCGACCAGCCAAGCTCTTCCAGCTAGCTGGCCGCAGAACCAGTATTCTGACTCAGATTTCCACTAAATTCAGGGCTTCCACTTGGCACAGACACAAAATGCAAATACATTTTCGAAGCTCTTAAGGCCCCACGGAAACAATGCAAATAGAAACTCAACCAACACAGATCCACACAAAGAACTCACTGGGAAGTGAATGTGGGGAAACAAGGATGCGAGGTTTAGTTCTGATCCTCCAAGGATTCTAGCCAGTCTGCGGAGACCTTCAGGAAGGGCAGCAATCATCGGCTGCAGAGCCTGGGCAAGTAGCAGGTGAGGCGAGTACCACCTCCTGGGAGCAGTACTACTCAGCAGTTAGAAACACATGTAGGTGTCACAAGATGCTGGAGCCACCTACCCCAGCTCCCTGCTTCCAAACGGTGGCCAAGGTGAAAACCAAGATAGATTCAGAGGTCTCTGTCTAGGATGACTCAGAGGGACTTTGGTAAATGTTAGGGACCAGGGGCAGAGAAGTCTTCACAGTTGTGGGGTTGGGCAGAAAACAAAATCTTTCAGAGAGCTAGAGAGACAGCTCCTTCCACAGGACCCTAGTTCAGTCCCCAGGACAGACCTTGAGTGGCCGATACCTGCCTGTAACTGCAACTCCGGGGAGGCGACGCCCTCTTCTGGTCTCTGCAGGCTCCTGCAGGCATGTGCACACAACACAGCACAGACACACACTTAAAAAACAAAACAGGGGCTGGAGAGATGGCTCAGTGGTTAAGAGCACTGGCTGCTCTTGCAGAGGACCTGGATTCAATTCCCAGCACCCACATGGTGGCTAAGAATCATCTTTAACTCCAGTTCCAGGGGAATCCGACACCCTCTTCTGACCTCCAAGTATTGTATGACAGGGTGCACCTACTTACATGCAGACAATACACTTATACACATAAAATAATAAATAAAAAGAAATTTAAAAAGACAAAAAAAAACCCAATAACCAAAAAACAAAACAAAACAAAAAACAACAAAAACAAAACAAGACAAAACACTCATAAGAAAGAACAAAGCATACCAATCTTACACCCTGAGAATGGATTTGTGTTCTTAGTTTTGGACACATACTTTTTTATGTGTTTGTTTTAGAAACAGGACCTCACCATGTAACTGTGTAGCTCTGGCTGGCCTAGAATTTGTTATATAGAACAGGCTGGCCTCAAACTTTAGAGAACTATGTCTGTGAGTGCTGGGATTAAAGGAATGTGTCACTACACTCAGCTTCCCAAGTGCATCTTCCCCAACACTTCTGAGGCATCCCTCCATTGTGTAAGATTTATGAGGCATTCTGACCCTGTGGATCAGAAATACTGGATGAAAGGAGACATCCTTTCCTACACTTGGCTTCTCCTTCCTCTGGATACCCATTCAGCAGTGTCAGCAGAAATCCAGAAGGCCTTGCAGGCGCTCAGCCTACCTTGCAGGCACTCAGCCTACCAGGTCATCTTGCAAGCCCCTACCCCCTTTCCTCTCGGTACTCCAGGGATTCAGCTAGGAACTGACACGAAATATCTAAGCAAGTGTTACTGGGTGGCATCTCTGATGGGGCACAGGGCAAGATGCAGGGTCTTTATTTTTTTAAAAAAGGCTTGCTATTTTTTGCAAGAAAATTGAAGCTCACTTGTCTCTGTGAACTAAATTATGTGAAAGCTCTACTAAACCGGGTTTGTAGATTTACTTTGCCTTGTACAGTGTAGCATGTAAGTAACCTTTCTGAATGAAACAGATGAGAAAGATAAAGTACAAAAATGTTTTATGTTTATTGCACCCCCTGCTAGAAAGAACACAGTATCCCTTTAAAAATAAAATTGGAAATGTGTATCAAAATTCCTTTTCCCCCCTTTGGGGTGCTGGGAATGGAACCCAGAGCCTCAAGCATACTAGCTCTAAAATTCTTAAAAGGAAATATTTTAAAGCATTTGCTCTTACATAGAAAGTCAAGAAAAAATAAACATAGTTGTAGAGGAAAAGTCCTACAAAATACAAATAATTTCAAAGATATGCACCACTTTAAGAAAAATGCACCCTACTGGGGCTCATTTACATTAGGGTTTTGATGTTTTGGATCTAAGGGGGGAAAAAAAAAACAACCCAAGCAATCATATTATCGTCACTGCAGTGATCACACATTCAATTTAAGCTTCTTAGTCTTTCTTTTTTTGTAAAGACCTTAAAAAAAACAAACCTAAGATGCCATGTTGTTGCAAGGTCTGTTAAAAATATGGAATTTGGGGGCTGGGAATGTATCTAAGAGGAAGAGTTGCCTGCCAGTGCCCAGGAGAATCTGGGTTTAATCTGTACTACCAACCCTAGCCACCCCCCCAACTGTACAATATTCAACTAAAACTCAATATATTAGCAGCTTACATAAAAATATAGAATCTAGTAGCTGTCTTAAGAGATTAATTATATTGAAACATAATAGTTGTATGTTAACTTTAGAGAGGAAAATTGCTTTTATATTTCATTTTTACTCTTTGAAAATTTCATCCATCTCTGCAATGTATTTTGATCATCCCCACTCCCCAGCAAATTGCCTTTTACTGAAGGAAAATGCTTGCTGGGCTGGTCTGCAACAGTCTCTTTTCTCCGCTCTGATTCCAGGGCGCAGGGCCTCCTTCAGCCTACAAGCAATCCTCAAGATGGGAGGACTGTTTCCAAACGCTGCCTGTTAACCCTTTGTCCCCAGTGCTGAAAACTAGGAAACATGGAAAAAAAAAAACCCACATTTTTATGGAGTAGCATTTGGAAGGCATGATGGCTTTTGTTTCTTCATGGAAATTGTTAATCTCTGAAGTGAACAAATACTAATGGGCTTTCAGATTCTTTTCTTCCTGCCAAGCTGGTCCCAACAACTGCTGTAGCCTGGTGTTTATAAAAACTATACTCTCCTAGTTGAAGTGCTATTCAGATTGAGGCCACATTTTACTTAGTGACACCCGTGGTGGGTGTGGCACTATATGAGGAGCCTGAGGCCATATATATATATATATATAAGATATATATATATATAGATATATATATTAAATCCTTGCTGTGGGGTCTGTTTTTTTTTTGTTTTTCTTTTTGAAACAAGGGCTCATGGAGTCCAGGCTACCCTTGAACTCCTACCCTTTCAGCCTGGCTTTCCTCCCTCCTACACATGCATTATAGGTAAGCATTCACCATGCTCCCCTGACCTTTGCATTTGAGGGGTGAAAAAAAATTCACAACAGAACCAGCCCATATATCTTTTTCATTTTGTAAAACTGGCAAAGGCTTTGTCCTCCAGGACTGTCTAATAA
>VZQC01009509.1:1162936-1165436 GCA_009823505.1 Rhizomys pruinosus | reverse complement strand
CTTCGCCAGCGTGGAGTCTCTCCGTGCCAATGCCCCCCTCCCCCAAACACATCTGCTGCGGCCAAACGCATCACCCTGGGGCCTTCTGTCTTCATTAGGCATTGGAGAAAAAAGAAAGAAAGAAAAAGAAAAGAAAAAGAAATAACAAGGAGGGGCGAGCAGGGAGGGGCGCGCGGGATGCTCCCCCTCCTCTCTGGACCAAGAAGCAAAATAAAACCAAACAAGCGATCCCCACGGTGCTGGGGCGAGGGTGCAGGATTCCTCCGGTCCTGGAAGGTCGGCTCGGCTGCTTTCTGGCTGGGGGCGCACCCAAGTCCGGAAGCTCGCTGGCAGGGGAGGGGGAGTCCCTCCAAGCAAAACAGGGGGAGGAAACTCGAAGTAGCTTTTTTTATGCCATCAACAACAACATCAACAACAACAATAAAGGTCGCCCCCGTCTACCCTCCGCCTCCTCTGCAGCCCCAGCCGGGGAGGTGGGGGATGGGAGCGCGGGTCCACTGCACCCCGCGCCTTATTCAACGCCGGGACTTGGGCGCAGCCAGCCTAGCGCGCGTTGTTCTTCCTCATCCTCCTCCTCCTCTTCCTCCTCTTCCTCGTCCTCCTCGTCCTCCTCCTCCTCCTCCTCCTCCTCCTCTTTCTTCTTTTTCCTCTTCTCCGCTCTCCATCCGTTCTTTGCCTTTTTTTTTCTTTTTTTCTTTTTTTTTTTCTTTTTTCTTTTTTTTTTTCCTTTTTTGTCTTCCTCTCTTCTCCTGCCCCTTGGCCCTCCTGCTCCCTGGCCCGCGTGCCCTTCAGTAGGTGAAGACCAGGTTGGAGATGCTGGACTCCAGCCAATCTCCCGAGATCATCTCGCTCACCTCAGGCGTGCAGTAGTCCGGGAACTCGAAGTGCGAGCCGGAGCCGGGTTCCAAGTTAAAATCCAGGTCCCGGTCGAGCGCTGACGAGGAGCTGAAGCTGCCCAAGGACATGCTCTCAAAGTTTGAGCTGGGGTTCAGGTCCAGGAGGTCGTCTTCGAACTCGTCGTCGGAAGACGAGGACGCGGACGACGAGGACGAGGACGAAGAGTGCGACGAGGACGCGTGCGAGGGCGCGCTGGACGGGGCGGGCGAGGCCGCGCGCAGCCCGGCGTGGGCACGGGGCTCCGGGGGCGAGCGCCCGGCGGCGGGCGAGGACGCGGCGCTGCTGCGGCCGCTCAGGCTCGGGCCGTCGGGCGAGCACCCCGCGCCCCCGTCCTCGTACAGCCCCAGGGGGTCACTGGGGTCCGCGCCCGCGCCCAGGCCCCCGACGGGCGACGCCGAGGCGCCCAGGCCGCCGAACAGGTAGATGCGCTTCAGCTTCTTGTCGGCCGCGGGCTTGGCGGGGGCGGCCAGCGCGCTGCCGCCGGGGGCCGCGGAGGACGGCGCGGCGCACGCGGACGAGGCCGCGGCGCCCGGAGTCCGCACCTTGTAGACAGCAGCGGGCTCCCCGAGTGGCAGCAGCGCGGCGGGCTCGGCGGGGAAGGGCGCGGCCGAGGCCGCCTTGCCGCCCGCCGCGCCGAGCTTGCAGTGCGGCTTGGCGCCCGTGCCGCCCGCCGCCTTGGAGCCGCCGCTCTTCTTGGGCGCGGGCTTGGAGCCGGCGCCGCCCGCGTGGCCGCCCCCGCCCTTGTCGGCCTTGTCCCCGGGCTTGGCCACCCCGGCCGCCGCCGCGGGGCCCGCGCCGCCCGCGTTGCCCGACTTCACCTTCTTCCGGGGCCGGTACTTGTAGTCGGGGTAGTCAGCCATGTGCTTGAGGCGCAGCCGCTCCGCCTCCTGGATGAACGGGATCTTGTCGCTGTCCTTGAGCAGCTTCCAGCGTTTGCCCAGCCGCTTGGAGATCTCGGCGTTGTGCATGTCGGGCGACTGCTCCATGATCTTGCGCCGCTCGATCTGCGACCAGACCATGAAGGCGTTCATGGGCCTCTTGATGTGGCCGCTGGGCGTCTTGCACCAGCTCGGGTCGTCCGCCTTGCCGCCGGTGGACGCGGTGGAGCCGGGCGTCGGGGAGGACGCGATGCCCAGCTCCAGGCCGGCGCCCGAGTCCGAGCTCTCCCCGGCCAGCAGCGCTTCCGTGTTGTCCGCGTTGTTGGTCTGCTGCACCATGGCTCGCCGGGCGCCCACGCGCGCTCACAGCCTCGCGGCGCGATCGCTGGGCCCTGCGGGCTCCCTGGGGCCGAGCGCACGCCGGGCCGGGACTCAGGGACGAGGGTCCCCCGGCTGCGGGCCGCCTCCCGCCGCCCGGGCTCCGCGCCCCTCCGTCCTGGGCGCCGCGCCGCGGGGCTGTCGGTGCGCCCGGGCGACGAGGCTGGACGCTGCCGGGGCGCGCAGGTCCTCCGGCGGCGGCGACGGGGGGCAGGCGGCCGGAGCTGCTTCTTCGGAAGGCAAGTTTCTCGCCGCGTCCCGGGCGAGTCTCTCTCCTTTCTCCTTTTTCCCTCCCCCTGAAGCGGTGGGTTTCGGCTCCCGAGCGCGCTGGGGAGCTCAGGGAAGCG
>VZQC01009509.1:1135436-1160436 GCA_009823505.1 Rhizomys pruinosus | reverse complement strand
ATTTTAATTTGGTCAAAGTGAATACCAATATAATGATGTTTCTAATGACGTTAATGCTTCTAATTTTAATATAATGAGATAAAAGTAGACGTTAAAGCAGCCACAGTAATTACATTCATGCTTACTGTATAGATTTTATTTACAAAAAAAGGGGTTACTCACTGACCTAATTCTTTTCTATATATTTTCTGTATTTCAACAAACCCAAAAGATTTTAAGATACATCTTATTGCTTATGCCACTGAAGAAGAAAAGCCTTTAAAATTTTTTTAAATTTATTTTTCTCTATGTGTATGAATGTACTGTCTGCATGCAGGTCTGTGCACCAGTGTCGTGCAATGCAGTGGAGGTCAGAAGAAGACGTTGGATTCCCCTGGAAGTGGAGTTCTGGAATTGGAGTTTCAGACGGTTCTCAGCTGCCATGTGGGTGCTGGGGATCGAACCCGGGCCCTCTGCAAGAGCAGTTGGCACTCTTAACCACTAGGCCATCTCTCCAGCCCGGAAAAGCCTTTTATTTTAAGAAAAAAAAAATATTGTATATGAGTGGAGCTCAGAGGGCATCTGCAGGAGTCATCTCTTTCCTCCTACCTTGCAGGTCCCAGAGACACAACTCAGCTTGTGGGGCTTGGCAGCAGGCCCCTTTACCAATAGAGCAGTCTGCCAGGCCTTTCTCATTCTCCACCCCCTCACACCCCACCCCCACCCCACCTGGAAGGTTGTATATTGGGACTTAAGTCTGGGGAAATCGCACTCGAGCTAATCTAACTGCGCGCCTGGACCAACCTCTCTGGCTCCCACTCCATCTTCATAAAGGAGTGCATTTGCCTGGCTAGAAGACTGCTACCAGGTCAATTATAAAAAGGAAAGAAAGAGCACAGCCTAGAGATAGGTCTTGAGAGCCACCGCCCAGCTCTACCATGGACAAAACTCCTGGGGAGGAACTGAACTCAGTCTCNTATATAGAACAGGCTGGCCTCAAACTTTACGGAAGAACTATGTCTGTGAGTGCTGGGATTAAAGGAAATGGCCACTACACTCAGCTTTACCTCAAGTGATCTTCCCCAACAGCTTCTGAGGCATCCCTCCATTGTGTAAGATTTATGAGGCATTCTGACCCTGTGGATCAGAAATACTGGATGAAAGGAGACATCCTTTCCTACAAGTGCTTCTCCTTCCTCTGGATACCCATTTCATGCAGTGTCAGCAGAAATCAGAAGGCTTGCAGGCGCTCAGCCTACTTGCAGGCACTCACCTACCAGGTCATCTTGCAAGCCCCTACCCCCTTTCCTCTCGGTACTCCAGGGATTCAGCTAGGAACTGACACGAAATATCTAAGCAAGTGTTACTGGGTGGCATCTCTGATGGGGCACAGGGCAAATGCAGGGTCTTTATTTTTTTAAAAAAGCTTGCTATTTTTTTCAGAAAATGAAGACTCACTTGTCTCTGTGAACTAAATTATGTGAAAGCTCTACTAAACCGGGTTTGTAGATTTACTTTGCCTTGTACAGTGTAGCATGTAAGTAACCTTTCTGAATGAAACAGATGAGAAAGATAAAGTACAAAAATGTTTTATGTTTATTGCACCCCCTGCTAGAAAGAAACACAGATCCCTTTAAAAATAAAATTGGAAATGTGTATCAAAATTCCTTTTCCCCCTTTGGGGGTGCTGGGAATGAGAACCCCCAGGAGCCTCAGCATACTAGCTCTAAAAATTCTTAAAAGGAAATATTTTAAAGCATTTTGCTCTTACATAGAAAGTCAAGAAAAAATAAACATAGTTGTAGAGGAAAAGTCCTACAAAATACAAATAATTTCAAAGATATGCACCACTTTAAGAAAAATGCACCCTACTGGGGCTCATTTACATTAGGGTTTTGATGTTTGGATCTAAGGGGGGAAAAAAAACAACAACCCAAGCAATCATATTATCGTCACTGCAGTGATCACACATTCAATTTAAGCTTCTTGTCTTTCTTTTTTGTAAAGACCTTATCAAAAAAACACACCTAAGATGCCATGTTGTTGCAAGGTCTGTTAAAAATATGGAATTTGGGGGCTGGGAATGTATCTAAGAGGAAGAGTTGCCTGCCAGTGCCCAGGAGAATCTGGGTTTAATCTGTACTACCAACCCTAGCCACCCCCCCAACTGTACAATATTCAACTAAAACTCAATATATTAGCAGCTTACATAAAAATATAGAATCTAGTAGCTGTTCTTAAGAGATTAATTACTATTGAAAGCATAATGTGTATGTTCAACTTTAGAGAGAAAATTTGCTCTTTTATATTTCATTTTACTCTTTGAAAATTTCATCCATCTCTGCAATGTATTTTGATCATCCCCACTCCCCAGCAAATTGCCTTTTACTGAAGGAAAATGCTTGCTGGGCTGGTCTGCAACAGTCTCTTTTCTCCGCTCTGATTCCAGGGCGCAGGGCCTCCTTCAGCCTACAAGCAATCCTCAAGATGGGAGGACTGTTTCCAAACGCTGCCTGTTAACCCTTTGTCCCCAGTGCTGTGAAAACTAGGAACATGGAAAAAAAAAAAAAACCACATTTTATGGAGTAGTAGCATTTGGAAGGCATGATGGCTTTTGTTTCTTCATGGAAATTGTTAATCTCTGAAGTGAACAAATACTAATGGGCTTTCAGATTCTTTTCTTCCTGCCAAGCTGGTCCCAACAACTGCTGTAGCCTGTGCTGGTCTTATAAAAACTATTTACTCTCTCGTATGAAGTGCTACTTTCAGATTGAGGCCATTTTTACTTAGTGACACCTGGGGGTGTGGCACTATATGAGCGAGCCTGTAGGCCATTATATTATATATATATCTATATATATATATATATTATATTAATCCTTGCTGTGGTGTCTTTTTTTTTTTTTTTTTTTTTTCTTTTTGAAACAAGGGCTCATGAGTCCAGGCTACCTTGAACTCCTACCCTTTCAGCCTGGCTTTCCTCCCTCCTACACATGCATTATAGGTAAGCATTCACCATGCTCCCCTGACCTTTGCATTTGAGGGGTGAAAAAAAATTCCAACAGAACCAGCCCATATATCTTTTTCATTTTGTAAAACTGGCAAAGGCTTTGTCCTCCAGGACTGTCTAATAATTTAACAGGTCTATTTGTTCTTGGTCTGTGGAAAATAAATCTTAGCAGCTTGGCAAGTTCAGTACATGGCCGTTTCAGGAACACAAAGAAAAAATAATAAATTTTTAAAAAACAAAGTTCAGCACCTCATTGAGCTGTGAATTCCTCACCCCTCCCCTCTTTAAAATTTTCCAGACAAAGGGTGCTCACTGCTGTGCAGTACACTCAAAAATTCCTCGAAAGGCAAGCAGAGGGTTGACACACAGGAGAGGAGGCTGACGCCATCACTCAGGGCCAGGCCTGGCAAATCCGGCCGAGAGGAACTGGTATTTGTCAATAAGATGGCATTTAAGGGGCTCTTCTCTTAATAATTCTTACGCTCCAGAAGCTACTGCTGACAGAGGAATCCTATCCAACCAGAGGCCCCCTCCATATGGATCTCAGGCATAAGAATGACAAAAGTCAAGATTTAGGGTTCAGCCAAGCGTGATGTTAGGTCCGGTTCTCAAAAAAAAGGATGGTTACAGCGGAGGGTATAAGTCAACAACTACAGGCTAGTAGGGCAGCTGGACACAAGTTAGCTGGCAGAAAGTTTTCGCCTTCCCCACCAAATATCGTTTGTTTTTTGTTGGTTTGTTTTTGGGCCTGAATTTTTAAGACAAATATTCTACGGCATATGCACAGGGATGGAAGGAAAAAAAGAAAGGGAAGGTAAAAAAAAACCCTTAACGGGAACTGCCGGTGTTCAAAAGGCAGGCGTCCCGGTGTCCTGTCATGAATTAAACATACTATACACACAATCTTTTGCTATTATATACAGACTCTAAATGACAAAGATGTTTTCCACTTTTTGTTCAATCTTTAAACACAACAGCTATAAACCTGAACACATAGCCTACCACCATGCCATAAGACTAAAGCAATTATATTTAGGGACAAGTAGAAAGGATTAAATAGTCAAATACAGGAATGAAAACGCAGTACATAGTGTCGCGAACTCAAATCGGCATTTAGATAGATCCAGTGGTTTAAACGGCACGTTTTTGCTTATAAAAAAAGTGCAAAAAAGATGTGGTTTACAAGTTAAAGCTACAGAATCCCTCTTTTTTTTTTTTTTTTTTTTTTTTTTTTTTTTTGCTTGTAAATGACCAGTTTTCAAAGCCTCGCGGACAAAACTCATTTCTTAAAAATCGTTTCTTAAAAGCATTCCAGTGCCTGGCGCTGAACTCTCCGCCCCAGTCTGCCTGGGCGGGGGGGGGGGGGGTGGGAGGGTGCGAAACTGGTGGCAGATTAAGGGATACTGTCACTTTAAGAAGCCTGCAGATTGAAGTGTAAACATGGAGAACTCAGGGGCTGATTCTTTAAACTGTGTGAGATATTAACCAGCCACCCTATTATAAAATCAGGGAAAATCCAAACGCGATTACACCGATTAACACCCCCTTTATATATCTTTTTACAAAAATACCACTGAGAAGAAAAAATAATCAAACGTTTTCATCTCTTTGTTTTTTGTTTTTTAAAAAAAAAAACAGTGTCAAAAGTCTATTCAAATAAAAAAATTAAAAGTTAAACTTAGCCTTCAGTGACAAGGAGACGGAAACATGGCGTGGGAACTACAAAAAAAAAAAAAAAAAAAAAAAAAAGAAAAAAAAAAAAAAACAAAGAAAAAAGAAAAAAGGAAAACTGAAAGGCAAAGGAAAAATGAGCCAGAAAAGAAAAAGACAAGAAAGAAAAAAGGACACAAATAAGAAAAAAAAAAATGTTTGGCTAGTGATAAATATGTCCACGTATAAAAATGGCATCTGATACATTTACAAGGAAAAAACACAAAGAATGGAGCGTCGTGAGGGAAAAAAAAAATTCTCAATCACATCTATAAAGAAAAAAACACACGGAGAAAAAATTTGGTCCTGAATTGTGTTTTTTTCAAAAGTCCAGCACAGATTTGAGTCCATGCGTTGAATCACTTAAAGAGAGCGGGTCTCTTAGGAGATATTGATACAAGAAGTGTGACAATTTATTTACCCAATCAAACATAGCCTTTTATCTATCGTTTTTATTATTACCCTACACTATTTTAAAAACTGCTCAACAGTCTTATACAGAAATCTTCAAAAGATAGACAGTATAACATGCTATATTAACCCCACCAATGAAATAACTCTAAACACACATACACGATGCCCAATTAAGAGAAGAAAAAAACTCTTTTTTCCCCCAAACACTCCAACGGCACTCTAGACACTCAAGTACTCCTGTCCTAACGCCGCCTGGGCAGCCTCACCTCTGATTTGTGTGTGTATGGGATTTTTTTTTCCACGGACCCCAGGCCAAGGCCCGGGGTCCCAACGCCCTCAGCCTGGTGCAGACCCCCCAGCAGGAGATGGGGCCTCTGTGCCCCGGGTCCTTCAGCGTCCCCAACCCGTGCCTGGCTATTGTGGCTATCAACGAGGTCTTCAGTTCGTTTCAGAGATTGGCCTGCTTGTCCATGGCACCTCTGGGCGGGAACGTAAAGAAAGGAAGGGGCGAAGAAAAAGAAAAGAAAGAAGAAGAAAAATCCCAACAGGGACTTCGCCAGCTGTGGGAGTTCTTCTCCTGCCAATGCCCCCCTCCCCCACAACACATTGCTGCTGCCAAACGCATCCACCCTGGGGCCTTCTTGTCTTCATTAGGCATTGGCGAAAAAGAAGGAACAGAAAGAAGAAAAAGAAAAAGAAAAAGAAATAAACAAGGAGGGGCGAGCAGGGAGGGGCTGGGGGATGCTCCCCTCCTCTCTGGACAAGAAGCAAAATACAAACCAAAACAAGCGATCCCCACGGGCGGGGACGAAGGGTGCAGGATTCCTCCGGATGGAAGGTCGGCTCGGCTGCTTTCTGGCTGGGGGCGCACCCAAGTCAGGAAGATCTCGATGGCAGGGGGAGGGGGAGTCCCTCCAAGAAAAAACAGGTGGAGAGGAAACTCGAAGTGCTTTTTTATACATTCAACAACAATCATCAACAACAACAATAAAGGCGACCCACGTCTACAACCTCCGCACTCCCGCAGCCCCAGCCGGGGAGGTGGGGGATGGGAGCGCGGGTTCGAAGCACGCAGCGAAAGTATCAGGACGGGCCGAAGAAGATAGAGAGGCAGAGCTAGGCGCGAAATGTTTTCAGATATTCTCCTCCTTTCACTCCTCATCTCGAGTACCTACGACGTTCTCTCGTGAAAGCTCTCCTCTAAGCAATTCTTGTAGATTTCCCTCCGTACCGTACTACATACAGTTTCTTTGCCTTTTTTTTTTTTCTTTTTTTTTGTTCTTTTTTCTTTGTTTTTTGTTTCACTTTTTGTCTTCCTCTCTTCTCCTGCCCCTTGGCCCTCCTGCTCCCTGGCCCGCGTGCCCTTCAGTAGGTGAAGACCAGGTTGGAGATGCTGGACTCCAGCCAATCTCCCGAGATCATCTCGCTCACCTCAGGCGTGCAGTAGTCCGGGAACTCGAAGTGCGAGCCGGAGCCGGGTTCCAAGTTAAAATCCAGGTCCCGGTCGAGCGCTGACGAGGAGCTGAAGCTGCCCAAGGACATGCTCTCAAAGTTTGAGCTGGGGTTCAGGTCCAGGAGGTCGTCTTCGAACTCGTCGTCGGAAGACGAGGACGCGGACGACGCAGGACGAGGACGAAGAGTGCGACGAGGACGCGTGCGAGGGCGCGCTGGACGGGGCGGGCGAGGCCGCGCGCAGCCCGGCGTGGGCACGGGGCTCCGGGGGCGAGCGCCCGGCGGCGGGCGAGGACGCGGCGCTGCTGCGGCCGCTCAGGCTCGGGCCGTCGGGCGAGCACCCCGCGCCCCCGTCCTCGTACAGCCCCAGGGGGTCACTGGGGTCCGCGCCCGCGCCCAGGCCCCCGACGGGCGACGCCGAGGCGCCCAGGCCGCCGAACAGGTAGATGCGCTTCAGCTTCTTGTCGGCCGCGGGCTTGGCGGGGGCGGCCAGCGCGCTGCCGCCGGGGGCCGCGGAGGACGGCGCGGCGCACGCGGACGAGGCCGCGGCGCCCGGAGTCCGCACCTTGTAGACAGCAGCGGGCTCCCCGAGTGGCAGCAGCGCGGCGGGCTCGGCGGGGAAGGGCGCGGCCGAGGCCGCCTTGCCGCCCGCCGCGCCGAGCTTGCAGTGCGGCTTGGCGCCCGTGCCGCCCGCCGCCTTGGAGCCGCCGCTCTTCTTGGGCGCGGGCTTGGAGCCGGCGCCGCCCGCGTGGCCGCCCCCGCCCTTGTCGGCCTTGTCCCCGGGCTTGGCCACCCCGGCCGCCGCCGCGGGGCCCGCGCCGCCCGCGTTGCCCGACTTCACCTTCTTCCGGGGCCGGTACTTGTAGTCGGGGTGCTCAGCTTCATGTGCATGAGGCGCAGGCCGCTGCGCCTCCTGGATGAACGGCGATCTTCGTCGCGTCCTCGACAGCCTTCCAGCTTCGCCCAGCGCTTGCTGGATCTCGACGTTGTGCATGTGGGTCGCTGTCCATGATTTCGCCGCTGGCGATCGGACCATACCATGAAGGCGTTCATGGGCCTCTTGATGTGGCCGCTGGGCGTCTTGCACCAGCTCGGGTCGTCCGCCTTGCCGCCGGTGGACGCGGTGGAGCCGGGCGTCGGGGAGGACGCGATGCCCAGCTCCAGGCCGGCGCCCGAGTCCGAGCTCTCCCCGGCCAGCAGCGCTTCCGTGTTGTCCGCGTTGTTGGTCTGCTGCACCATGGCTCGCCGGGCGCCCACGCGCGCTCACAGCCTCGCGGCGCGATCGCTGGGCCCTGCGGGCTCCCTGGGGCCGAGCGCACGCCGGGCCGGGACTCAGGGACGAGGGTCCCCCGGCTGCGGGCCGCCTCCCGCCGCCCGGGCTCCGCGCCCCTCCGTCCTGGGCGCCGCGCCGCGGGGCTGTCGGTGCGCCCGGGCGACGAGGCTGGACGCTGCCGGGGCGCGCAGTCCTCGCGGCGGCGACGGGGGGCAGGCGGCCGGAGCTGCTTCTTCGGAAGGCAAGTTTCTCGCCGCGTCCCGGGCGAGTCTCTCTCCTTTCTCCTTTTTCCCTCCCCCTGAAGCGGTGGGTTTCGGCTCCCGAGCGCGCTGGGGAGCTCAGGGAAGCGGCATCGCCTCGCTCGCTTCAGTCTCTTGCCTACAGTGCAGAGCCACGGCGACTCTGGCTCCGGGACTCTCTGTGGGCGGAATCGGCGCTAAGGAGTTTGTGCAATTATTTTGTTTTTTTTTTTTCTTGCAAGGGAAGAACCAAAAACGCTTGCATGCAACAGACCGGCATGAATAAATGGATGTTTCTCCCTCCCTCCTGCAAGAAGGCGAGCCGGTGCCCGCAGAGTTCCTCCGCTGCAGACTCTAAAAAAAGAGCGTGCAAGGACTGGGGGCCCGGGAGGGAGACGGCCCTCTGGCCCACACTCGGTTTCTCTGACTGCAGCTTAGAGCAGACCCCAATTCCGCCTCGCGCCTCTTTATCCTTTCGCAGACTTGGCCGCAGCCAATCAGCCGCTGTAACTAACGCTTCCTCGTGCCAAGCCCCTCCCCCGCCCTTCCCATTGGCTTGGAACCCGATGCAATAATAATCTCCGCGTGCAATGAGAGGCTCCAAATCTGACCTCATTCCAATTTACAGAGCAAACTTTTTAAAAGGGCTGGAAGTACAGCTGAGATTTCTGCTGCTGCTTTTTTTTCCCTCCCCCTTTGGCTGGGTACGCGTACGTGCGTGGCGTGTATGTGTGGTGTGTGCTGCCTTGTTGTTTGTGTTTGTGTGGTTTGTCCGCGGCGCGAGCGCGCTGGCGTGTGCGTGCAAGTTGAAAAGGCTATTAATGCATGAAGTTATTAAGGGGAGAGACGGAAATGTATTCTAGCCATTATGTTAGATAACAAGGGGCTTGGAGGGGGGAGGAAGGGTGAAATACTGTAAATGGAAGCTTTCTGCTTAAAAGCTGAGTGATTATTTTTATTAGTTCTTTTCAGCATTGGAATAAAGAATCAGCCTTTGGTGCACCAAATACTTTTCTCAGCTCCTTCTTAAAGCCAGAGATGTAAAGGGGGTGGGGGTGGGGTGGGGGCGACAACAATTAAATCAATGGATATTGAAAACCATTAAGAAAGTGGTACCTAGACAGCTGTCATCACAATTATTTTAACAACTCCAGGCACAGCACAGACATTGGTGTATTGTGTAAATCCCTTCAGGATCGCGCTTGTGCTGTTTGTGGAAGGCAGAGGACTTTTTGCAGTAATTGCTTACTCTCTTAACCAAACAAAGGTTAACTAGTTATTTAATGATTTCAGCTCCCCTATAAATCCTAGATACCCAAACAAGGAGCTTTTCCTTGCAAGGCTGAGAGTGCTCCCTAATTACCTCAATGGGAGACTTTGTGTAGTTTTGTATAGGGGGATCGTGTGGAACACAGGATGGAAATTGACTTTACTTTCTAAATATTTGTCTTCCCCACTTTCTAAAGGATAGATGGGTTCACTCTCTGCTCCCCTCAAATCCCTCCCTTTTTCTTCTTACCCATTTTCCATTTTCTCCTATATGTGTGTGTATTTGGACGTAAAGGAAACTAAAAAAAAAAACAAGGAAAACAGCAAGACTGAGAGTGGGTCTCAGTTGTTCTCATCTGAGATATGGGAAGCCTTAGGAGCAGATGTGGAGAGGCCGGTAATTGGAGTTCAGTGCTTGTGTGATTATAAACCACTGATGTGTGTCCATGTCCTCTCAGAATGCTAATACTCCTCCTCTGAAATGTAAATGCCACTTTTAGTAAAGTAACATGTTGTTTGAGGGTTAAAATATAATGGAAGGTACGCCACAGGATGTGAAAAGAAAAAAAAAACATTGGTGGCCCCAGGTCTGTCATCCACGCACTTGGAGGAAGCATCTAATGGGATCAGGAGTTCAAGGTCATCTTCCTCCATAAGAGAGTTCCAGGACAGCATAGGCTACATGAAAACCCTGTCTCAAAAGAATACACACACACACACACACACACACCACACACACACACACATACAGTCAAACAGCAGGCTACCAAGAAAGTGCCTAGGTATTCAGAATAGAGATAGCATGGCTCCACAAATCACCTCCTTAAGATCTGAAAATTAGAATTCTAGTTTAAAACTGACCCTTCCCTAACATGATGAACTGATTTTCTTCAGGCCACTGATAGGTAGTGGAGCCCATTGAAGTCCACTTAGGCTTTGGGTCACGCTGGTGCTGGGTGGTGTATTTCCACTTATCGTGTCAGACTTTAAAGTATGCAGGCTGGCAGGAGGCCCAGGGTATCAAGAGTTAGAAATTTACTGGAAAGAACACCCTATGGGGGCAGCTTATTGGAGCTCTAAGATCAACCACAAGAAGAATGTTTTGGTAAGTAAAAAATAATTTTTGACATTTACATATCCCATTATTGCCTTTATTTTCTCTAGAAGGGGAAATCCTAAAATAACACCCAACCCACCACAAGATAGGATTTTTGCATAACAAAGGCAGGGTGTTCCATTTTCCAGGGGTACACACCCTCGAAATCTTTAACCTCCCATCTAAATTATTCTAAAGAGTTTTGTTATCTATGACATCAATATTTTTCATTATGATTGAAGAGAATGTATTTTGCTGGAGATTTGGTACCAAATATGTTTAGAGGATGTAGCTATTTTAATTTGGTCAAAGTGAAATACCAATATATGATGTTTCTAATGCAGTTAATGCTTCTAATTTTAATATTATGAGATAAAAGTAGACGTTAAAGCAGCCACAGTAATTACATTCATGCTTACTGTATAGATTTTATTTACAAAAAAAGGGGTTACTCACTGACCTAATTCTTTTCTATATATTTTCTGTATTTCAACAAACCCAAAAGATTTTAAGATACATCTTATTGCTTATGCCACTGAAGAAGAAAAGCCTTTAAAATTTTTTTAAATTTTATTTTTTCCTATGTGTTGAATGTACTGTCTGCATGCAGGTCTGTTGCACCAGTGTCGTGCAATGCAGGGAGGTCAGAAGAGACGTTGGTCCCCTGGAAGTGGAGTTCTGTGGAATTGGAGTTTTCAGACGGTTCTCAGCTGCCATGTGGGTGCGGGGGGGGATCACCCGGGGCCTCTGCAAGGCAGTGGCACTCTTCACCACTAGGCCATCTCTCCACGGAAAAAAAAAAAAATTTAAGAAAAAAAAAAATATTGTATATGAGTGGAGCTCAGAGGGCATCTGCAGGAGTCATCTCTTTCCTCCTACCTTGCAGGTCCCAGAGACACAACTCAGCTTGTGGGGCTTGGCAGCAGGCCCCTTTACCAATAGAGCGTCTGCAGGCCTTTCTCATCTCCACCCCCTCACACCCCACCCCACCCCACCTCCCTGTTTGAGAGGTGTTGAAATAAAAAGTTTTCTTAGAACTGATGAAATGGGTTAGTAAATTTCATTGACCTTTATATAATACAGAATATATATTATATCTATAATTAATACAGATTTGAGTGCTTAGAGTTCCAGAGGTGAGCTGTTTTGGGTTCTTACAGCTCTTAGAAAATGTAGCAAAACACATTGACCTGCTGGCTTTTAAAAATTATTATTATTTTATATCTATATATATATTTTATAATATATATAATATATAATTATAATATATATATATATTTTTTTTTCTGTGTATGGGTGTATCGCTTGCCTATGTGTAAGTGCACCTGTGTCATGCAATGCCCACGGAGACCGGAAGACGGTGCTGGATTCCCCTGGAACTGGAGTTACAGACAGTTGTTACCTTCCATATGGGTGCTGGGAATGGAATCCAAGTTCTCTGCAAGAACAGCCAGTGCTCTTTACCTCTGAGCCATCTCTCCAGCCCATGACCAATGGGTTTTAATTAAAGTCATCTTTCAACTGAGTGAAGTGTATGTGGACCAGAACGCACTGGGCTGAATACCAAATGATGAGCGTTCTGCATCTTTATGGCATAACTTCATAAGCCTCGTAGTCAGCTCTCCGTTACTGATCTCCCCCAAACACCAGCTATTTGACGGCCCCTAGTAAATCAGTACTCAGTGTTCCCTTTGCTGGCTTTGTAGTACATCAAGTAATTCTTGGTGCTGCTCTTGTAAGCTAGGTGTATTAACAGAAAGCCAAGATCATTTTGCAAACAAGTCCTGTCTTAGAATAATCAGCTAATGGTCTTTACTGGAAAAGATGTTAGACCTTTCAAATTCTGAGTTAAGGCAGATGTTTTATTTACTTTATCCCATTAAATGTAATCCATTTGACATGAAAGTAGAGTATCTGCTAATACATTTCTTTTGCTTCCCATACCCTTGCATAACATAAACCCCACATCTATAAAACAGTATGGAATGTGGACAGGAAGATTTAATTCCACGGCTTAATATATACCATAGAGAAAAAAAAATCTGGAGGCAAATTAGTTTCACAAATCTGGTTTTGCACTGATTTTCAAGATTTTTGCTTCGCTTTGGCTTGTTGAAACTGATTTCTGGAACTGGTTTGATTGAAAATTCGGTTCAAATCAGCCGACTGGGGAAAGCCCTATTGTTAATTCCTTGGCATGGAGACTTGGGCAGCTTACACTCCATCCTTGGGGCTGAGGAAGGTGTTTTGGAAATGGAGTAGGGGGAGGGTTGTACCGAAACAATACACTGAATTCTCATTTGAAAATTACTAAGCAGGCTAAGTGAAATCTGTGGTTTATTTTCTCTGCGATAAGAAACCTTATTTCTATTAATTTCACCGCCCTCGCTCCCCACGTGACCAGCAGGCTGTCGTCAGCTCCTCAGCGCCACACAACGCTCCTTTTCTCTGGATTTCCTCACAAGAGGGAGCAGAACACGAATATTTGCATGAGCCTGGAAGACCCCAAGCATAATCACGGGCTGTTTCCCCAGGGGCCTGGCACACCCACCTGGGTCTACTCTGGCAAGTGCAGCCAGCGCCTCCCCACCAGGGAGGAGCGGCCGCCAGGTGGCAGCGCTGAGCCTGCCCGCGCCCTCTGCCTGGGAAGGAGAGAGGAAGGCCAAGCTCCTTCCTCCCAGACCGCACCCCATCCACCACTTCACCGCTGCAGGGCACGCGGCGTGTCGGAGAATCCTGGTCATTTCCCCTCCAGACACCCAACCGACCTCCGCCCCCGTTTGCTTGAACCCCGCTTTGGAACTGGACACGGGCGGATGTCACTCGTGCCGTGCTCGGTCGTCTCCCGGGCCCGAAAATGGCTTCTCCGCCACCTGCGCTCCGCTTCAGAGAGCCATGGCCGGGCCGCGGGGTGCAGGAGGGGCCCGGGGCGCAGGAGGGACCCGGGGTGCAGGAGGGATCCGGGTAGCAGGAGGGACCCTGGGTGCAGGAGGGACCCGGGGAGCAGGAGGGATCCGGGGCGCAGGAGGGATCCGGGGCGCAGGAGGGATCCGGGGTGCAGAAGCCGAGCGCTCCTAAAGGCCACCCCACTTCCAGCTGTCCGGAGCAGTTTTTCCCGGAGTCCACCTGGCTCCTCTGAGCTCCGTCTTCAGTGGAAGTTCACGGTCCTTGGCGCCGGCGACGCCCCCGCGCCGCTCCCGGGCCTCCTTTGAAGTTGCAGCGCGCAGGGGTGGGGGCGGGATCACTTCCGGAGCTCGGCCCCTCCCCCAACTACCCTCCCCCTGGAGCTCTCTTCCCCCTCCTATCCCTCCTCCATCCAGTCCCTCCCATCGCATCCCTCCTCGCCCCGCCCTCTCCATCTCACCCCTCCCCCAACGCGCCCCTAGGCCATCCCACCATTCCCTCACTCCTGTTAGGGACTGGAACTGGGCGCCAGGGTTCAGCTCCGCCTCTGACTGGATGGGACCTCTCTCTTGCTCTCCCACGCGCCCTCGGGTCCCTAGCCCCGCATCACCCTGGGAGACCCTGCCGTAGACCGCACTGCGCGCTGGGCCAGTCCCCAAGGGAGAGGTCCATCCAGCGGTCAGTGGGAAGATACGGCACACTAGGGGTGTGTGCCACCGAGTCGGCCGAGGGCGCTCCGGTCTGCAGGGTCTCCAGCAGGTTGATGGCACAGGGGCTAAGCCCGGGTTTCGCTTTGTCCTCGGTCTGCAGCGCACACAGCAGCACCCCCCCCCCCGACCCCTGCGCCCTGAAGCCCGGGGGGGGGGGGGCGCAGCCCTGCCTGGGTGGGACACGCCCGGCCCCTAAGCCCGCAGCCAAGTCCGAGCGTTTAGAGTTTGCATGATTTTGCTTATGGAAAGAAAAAAAAAAAAGAATCCAAAAAAGCACGAGTGCAGTAGAGCCGCCCTCAGAAGGGGTCGGGCGCGAGCAGGGCCCGGGCCAGGGCAGTGCGAAGACAGAGGAGGGGAGCTGGCACGAGGGTCCCCGCCGGGCCCCGCCCCTCGGCTCCCGCGGCCTGCGCCCTGCACGCAGGCGCAGACGTTGCTGGGGGCGCTCGCGGGCATGGGATGGGCGGGGTGTGGCGGGGACCAAAGAACCCCGCGCCCCACACGGCGTGGGGCGTGTGCACACCTGGCACCCAGACTCGCCATCTGCTCGAACTGCCGCCTCGGCCCAGGGGTGTGGCCTGGGGAAAGAAGAGGACCGCGTGGCATGGATGGCTCCGGGTCAACTGCCACTTAAACTGTCAATCAGCGTAGTTGATGTCCTACTGTGTGCTCCACGCAGCCTCAGAACCTCCAGCTGCTGCCTTCCAGAACTGAGCAGTCTATTCGCTTCTGTGACCACCAGAGAATCCTGTACATAGTGTACAGTAAGTCCAAACTTTGTAAGGCAGAGGCAAATTCGCCTTTGCAAAGATGGTGCGCAGAGGACTTAGGGCTCGAGAGCAGAGTGGTGTCTGGCCGAGTAACCTACAGAGGTTTTATGATTTTTTTTCTCTCCGACTATTCCCAAAGCATGAAACTCCGGTGCTGCTTGTGCTACACAGAATACAGATTAAACTTGAAATTCAAGGCGTGTGTGGTGGCACATACCCGTACTGAAGGTCACAATACTTGCTGGAGGAAAGATTACCACAAGTTGAAGGCCAGCTTGGCTGCAGAATAAGACTGTTTCAAATAAAATGAATAGTTAAAATATTTTAGTGACACTTTATCTGAGTTTCAGGACAAGTAACAAGACTCATACAATACTCACATTTAATTCATTTCATAAATAACATATGATGTATGTTTGTGACCTGCCTTGTCACAAATACTGTATAACATTTTGAGACAGTGTCTACTGTAACCCAGCCTAGTCTTGAACTGATTGTGTAACATAAGTAAATGAAAGTTTATTTGTGACATATAACCTACTAGACATTGTTTATTTAAAAAAATCAACATAATACTTCAATGCAATATAAAAGCACAGTCTTTTTTTTTTTTTTTTTTTTTTTTTTGAGACAGGGTTTCTCTTTAGTCCCAGCTGGCCTGGAGCTCACTGTGTAGACCAGGCTGGCCTTGAACTTACAGAGATCCACCTGCCTCTGCCTCCCAAGTGCTAAGATTAAAGGTGTGCGCCACCACGCCCGGCAAAAGTACAGTCTTTATAATGTATAATAAAACCTTATATTTCAAACATGCCTGGTGCTGGACCATTTAAGCCCAGCAGTTGTGAGGGCGAGGCAAGGGGATCACTGAGTTGGAGGCCAGCCTGGGCTGTGTAGTGAGTTCCAAGCCAGCCTGGGTTATCTAACCAGACCCTGTCTCAACAACAAAAAATACCTCAAAGAAGAAACATGGCAAGCCAGAGGGCTGAGCAAGTAAACACACTTGCCCTACAGCTGGATGACCTGAGCTTAATCCCCAGAACCCAGCTAAAAGAACAGAGGGGCAGTCATCCATAACACACACACACACACACACACACACACACACGCCAATACAAATTTAAAAAAATTAAAGTATAATGTATACATGTAAAGTTGTATTTTACTGAGACCAAAATGTCCAAAAAATTCCAGAATTTTCCCTGGGGAGTACTACGGAGATGTGAGTTTGCATTACAGAGCTGTGTCTGTGCCAAAACAGTGAAGATCTGCTGATATTCCAAGTTCCAGCCCTGGGTGTGTTGGATTCTTGGGATAAACCAGGTTCCTGGGGTGGCACCTAAACCCTGGTGTACCGTTCCATCAAGGCCAACTTCCTTTAGCCACCAGGACATTGACAAGTTCCTACAAGGAACTGGCTCGTGATTATGGAGGCCAAGAAATGGCTGGAGACACTGGAGAGCCAGTGGCTGAGCTAGTCAAAAGGTGCAAGCCGTGCCCCACTCTGAAGGCATCTGGACAAGGGAAGTTTCCCCTGTGCCTGTGCCAGAGGACCAGTCATCAAACCTGCCCAGCCTTTTCACAGCTACATTGCAGACGGCAATCCACTTCACTCAGCCTGTAGATTTAAATAGTAAACTCACCCTGAGAGCACTGCAACAGACACTCCCCAGGGTGTTTCAACAGATACTCGTGTGCCTCATAGCACCTAGTCGAGTGGACACATTAGTAAAACCTACAGACCTAGCTATGCTCAAGATGGCTTTTATGTATTGGCTGGGTAAGCTGCTGGACAGAGGAGGTGTGTTGATGAGAAGATGGAGCTCTTCAGCACTCCCGTCCGATATTTCACCCCTCAAAGATCCAGCAATTATTTTATTGTTATATTACTCCTTTTTCAAAAATGGTATTATTTATTTTATTTTTTATGTGTAAAAGTGTACCGTCTGCATGTAGGTTGGTGCACCCATGTCGTGCAATGCCACGGAGGTCAGAAGAGAGCGTTGGATTCCCCTGGAACTGGAGTTAAAGACTGTGCTTAGCCGCCATGTGGGTGCTGGGAATCGAACTCGGGTCCTCTGTAAGAGCAGTCAGTGCTCTTAACCACTGAGCCATCTCTCCAGCCCCTCCTTTTTTTTTTTTTTGAGACAGTCTTACTATGTAGCCCTGGCTGATCTGGAACTTGCCGTGTAGACCAGGCTGGCCTTGAACTCACAGAGATCTGCCTCCCAAGTATTGGGATTAAAGACATGTACCACCAGGCCTGGCTAGCACCGATAATTAAATTTAACATTTAGAGAAATAGCTACATACACATAATTAAAATGTACGTTATTTAGGAAAGTATTGTATTGAGCTACTACTATTAGGCATTATGGCTGGCAGAGAAGGTGTGTGTGTGTGTGTGTGTGTGTGTGTGTGTGTGTGTGTGTGTGGTGTGACGCATGTTCACTTGTGTGGATGGTGTGTCTCTCTGTGTGTAGGCCTGAAGTATATCTAGCTAGCTTGCCCCAAGGACCCCATCTCTGCCTCCCTCCCAAGAGCTGGGAATACAGGTGGCCGCCATGCCTGCTTGATTTGATGTGGGTGCTGGGGGTCTGAACTCTGGTCCTTACATGTGTGCCTGCAGCTAGCGCTGTACTATTGAGTTGATGGCCTTTATAATAACTTTTCCTTATATTAGAACAGGTCTGAATATCAGCCCAGGAATTAGGGGCAAGGTAAAGAGAAATCTCTTTGAGAGATGATAGTTTGAACATAATGCTGTCAGTTAAAGAGGATCCTGGGCTAGATGGTAAAAGGAAGGAAAGGTTAATATCTGCTGCCCTTCCTTCTTAAACATATTGCTTTAATTTCTTGGGACTGGAAAGTCCCCGATGTTAATATGCAAGATAGTATCATTAGGATTACTTAGAGCTTAAGGTATGTTATAGCATAACTCAGAATAGACATAGCTTTCTTTTTCATGTATATTCCTCAAGGGGAAATAGAAAAAAAGAAATTTCCTTAGGAAACTCCATGCCATGCAATTGAAGGATATTCCTCACTAACCTTCCTTTAGAAGTAATTTTATTACAGTAACTGTTGCCTGTTGGACTGGATTAAAACAAAAGTTTTTAGCTCCTAGAATTGGGAGCTTTTAAACAGTAAAACAGTCACCAGATTTCTAGGTCTTTTCATGTGTTCCTTCCTTTGCCTAGACAGGATGGACTCTGCTGAGTTCAGAGGATCCCGAGAGATCAGCAACTCAACACATTAGTTTTTGTCTTATTAATTGTGTGTTCATTTTGTGTGTGTGTGTGTGTGTGTGTGTGTGTGTGTGCGCACGCGCGCATGCGTATGTATTATTTGGTCTTTTTTTTTTAATTTTTTTTATTAATTTTATTTATTTCTGTATGTGTACGAATGTATTGTCTGTATGCAAGTCTGTGCACCCGTGTCGTGCAATGCCGCGGAGGTCAGAAGTGGGTGTCGGATTCCCCTGGAGCTGGAGTTCTCCTGGAATTGGAGTTTCAGACGGTTCTCAGCCGCCATGTGGGTGCTGGGGATCGAACCTGGGTCCTCTGCAAGAGCGGTCGGCGCTCTTAACCGCTAGGCTATCTCTCCAGCCCCTTATTTGGTCTTTTTTTGTGACAGGGTCACCCTGTAGCCCCAGCTGGCCTGGACCTCACACAGGTCTTCCTGTCTGCTTCCCCAGTGCTGGGATTACCAGTGCACCCTGCCACACCTGGCTTCTCTGTTATGTGGGCTCCGGGGATCATCTGAGGTCCTCAAGCTGGTATGACTTGTAGTGTAGCCAGTGTGCTGAGAATTACGCATGAGCAGAGCTTGTCCCTCACCAACCTAACCTGCCCTAGGCAGGCGAGACCATACAAGCAGTGTTGCAGACTTGGGCCAATCAGAAGACAACAGGAGGATAGCGGGAATGTGAACAGTACATAACCCCTAACCCTGCCCCCAGTAAACGAGTCCACAACAGCTCGCCTTCTGTCTGCATTCACCTAACTCCCAGGGTCTGTGTTTTGACTCTCACCCCCATTCCTCCGGTCGGACCCCAAAATTCCTCAGCAGGCCTGGGGGACTGACTAGTGACTGGCACTTTTACCATCTCCGTAGCCCCCATTAAAGTCTTTTGTACTGACTGGAGTCTACAGAAGATCTCAGTGACTCCCTTCCTTGGCAGTGACTAGGCTGAGTGGTTCTGCAGGTAAACGTGGGGTCCTCCACTCCCACTGGCCACCTCTGTTTTACTGGGGATGAGCCCAGGGCCTCCTGTATGATGATAAGCACTAGCTCTACATGAGCTCTGTCTCCGGCTCCTTCATTCACTTTCATTTCTTTGAACCTCTGGCCTCAGACTACCACTGAGCTGCAGCCCGAGACCCTGCATTCATTTTTACTGCCTCTTCTGAGAACTGACACAGCACCAGTGCTCGCAGCCCATTGGACAGCATGAGGTTCATGGTCCAGCCTAAAAAAGCTTAGAAATATGGCTTGCCCTTTAACATTTTAAAAAATTTATTTATTTATTTATTTATTTATTTATTTATTTATTTATTTATTCATTCATTCATTCATTCATTCATTCATTCATTCATTTATATGTTACAGGTATGAGTGTTTTACCTGTATGTATGCAAGCATGTATGCAATGGCCTTGGAGGTCAGAAGAGGGTGTTGGATCCCCTGGAACTGGAGTTAGAGGAGTCAGCTGCCACACGGGTCCTGGGAACCAAATTCAGGTCCTCTGTAAGAGCAGCCAGTGCTCTTAACTGTTGAGCCAGCCCCGTGCCTTATTCTTCTGTGTCAGGAAAGAAGAAATTGCTCCATATTACCTATATAATCAATTAACTCCACCTATTTAAATAAATACTATATAATACCTATATAATCAATTAACTCCACCTACTTAAGTAAATACTATGTAATACCTACATAATCAACTAACTCCACCTATTTAAGTAAATTACTAAGTTTAAGTAAATACTATTGTCTTTTTAGCTGCAATATAAAAATCAACCTATTCTCTGTCAGTAAATTCTTTTACTTGGACTACTCCATTTTTTAAAAAGTTTTTTTATACTTTTAATTTTTAAAATTTTATGTATATGAGTGTATTGCCTGCATGTAAGTGCACCTGTGTCCTGCAGTGCCAATGGAGACCAGAAGATGGCGTCAGATCCTCTCAAGCTGGAGTTAGGGACAGTTGCTAGCCACCATGTGGGTAATAAGAATTGAACCCGGATCCTCTACAAGAGCAGCCAGTGCTCTTAACTGCTGAGCCATCTTTCCAGCCCCCTTCTATTGGTTGTTTTTAAATCATAATAAGAGGCAAGAAAATCACCAGAGGCAAAATCCCTATGTAGGCACAAAGCTATCACTGGGAGGAAAGGATGTCACACTACCAAAAGCATCTTCAGTGTTATCAGCAATGTACAAGATCTGCTTCTGCTAAGGCCTCTGACTGCTCTCAGGAGCAGGTGAAATCCAGCGCCTACGCAGCCTGGCTGGTCCGCTTCCAGGCTGAAGGCATGGAGATGAGTCATTGTGTTTATCCTTTCCTCTTGAGTCACCTTGGATTCCAAGAACAACGGGGGCATCTCTGTCACCAGCGACATGTCCTGAGAGATCTCTCAGGCACTGACTACAGAACAGACTGTTCCCCAGGATGGGAACAGCTATCTAAGGTGGAAAGGCTGTACCTTAGAGCAGATCTTTTTGTAGGAATCAGGTTGGTTCCTCCTTGGGAAATGACAGCTGTTTAATAGATTGATTAACAGATCAGCCATGGATCAGACTCAGAGCTGAGACAGTGCTGGTCAGGCCCCTGCCTTGATGTCTCCCCACCCTAAGGGAGCAATTGCCCACGGTACAGAGGCTGTTCCCTGGAGCAGAAGTAATCTAGGAACTAGATTGATCTCCTCTAGTGATAGCACTGAGACAATAATCAACCAGAGCACACCTTGACCAAAACTAGAAATCAGAAGAAAGTTGAGAAAGAGGAAACCCTTTAGGACAGGAACTGTGATTGCTAGTCATTTTGTTTCCCAGGTGTATTTGCTGAGGCTTTGCACAAGGGGGTCGGGGGGAGAAGGAGGAGAGAGAGCAAAAGAAAGACAGAGACAGAGTGAAACAGAGAGACATACTAAAGGAAAATACAGAAGTTCTTGTGGCCATATGGGTTGAATCACCAAGTGGCCATCTATACAATCACCAGAGGAGCGCCCCACCCCCCCGCCCCCAGGATATCTAGGGAGTGCTAGGAAGCACAAAAACATCAGCTATAGATCAAGTCACCCTAGGGTGAGGGCCATGCAAACCCACCCTATCTCCAGCCACTTGTTAACTAATGTTATACACACACACACACACACACACACACACACAAATCTCCCTTTCAAAATAATTGTCAGATTTTGAACCTGGGGAATCTAAAAGCTAATCTCCAAATCTTTGAGGAACAGAACATTCAGGGCCGAAGGAGGAGACACAGGGGCCTGCCAGACTCACCAACAGGAAGGATCTAGAGGTGGTATTCTGTGATGGAGTGCTAGCCTAGTATGCAAGAGACCCCGGGCTTGACTGCTAGCCCTGCAAAGGACAAATAACAAGACGCCCTTTACTTTAGGAATGCAAAGGGGTAGTCTGGAGTGGCAGAAAGAAATCTTAATTTTCAAAGTTTCTGGAATGTGTGTTAATATTAAAATACTGCAGATGCAACTGTTCTTTTTAAACATTTGTTTTAAAATCAAGTTTCAGTAAATTTCAAAAGACTACTTTGTCACAGAGTATGTCTCTAACCACATCGAGATTAAACAAAAAATCAACAATGAGTGGTTATCAGAATATCCCAAGATGTTTGAAAATTAAGCAACATAGTTTTTAAGAAGCCACACTTCAAAGGTGAACTCACATTTGGATTTCAGCCCAAGTGGAGGGAGTAAATTAAACCCAGTGAAAGTCAGAGGAGGAACAATTACAGAGATAAGTGTGGGACTCAGTGAAATAGAAAGCAGATGCGCTAGAGAGAAAAAGAAGTTAGTTCCTGGAGGTGATTTATACTCCTAGCAAGACTAATTAAAAGAAAAAAAAACCCACATAGATGACCAATACTCTTAACATATATCCAGACAGATTATATAGACATCAAAAAAAAAAAAAAAAAAAAAAAAAAAAAAAAAAAAAAAAAAAAAAAAAAAAAAAAAAGAGAGAGAAAATGGTAGCTGGGAAGATGGTCCAGCCACTAAAGAGCTTGCTAGGAAGCCTGATGACCCAAGTCTGGTCCCCAGTAAGGTCCAGCCAATGAGAGATTGTGGCTCAAAAATAAGATAGATGGTGCCTGAGAAATAACACCCCAGGGTGACTTCTAATCTCCACTAACAAGCAACCCACGTGCATCCATGCTTGCACATGAATGCACATAATACACATGTGAACATGTAGACACACATGGTGAGAAAAAGCAGGTGATCTATGTGAGTGAATTAACAATTTGAAGGAAATGGCACAGTTTCCTGCAAAACACAGCTTATGAAGGTTGATAATAATAGCAGCAGCAGCAGTAGTAGTAGTAGTAGTAGTAGTAGTCGTCGTAAATCTCTGTTAAATAAATGGGGCCCATAATATATAGAGAAGCCTTCCCACCTCAAAGATTCTCATTTCAGATGACTTCTTGGTAGATTTTCTGAAAAATTAAGGAAGAAATAATATACCAGTTTTACAAGGACAATTTCAAAGACTAGAAAATAGATGTTTCAGAACTGTAAGAGGCCATATAATTTCAAAACTTAGAACAAGCGAGGAAAAACTGGAAAGAGAAAATTAGGATAAATACTCAGAGAGACTTGGGTTAGGAGGGCACTTTCTCAGTAGGACAACTAAGACTATAATGGTGTGTGCGTGCATGTGCGTGTGCCGTGTGTCTGTCTATCTGTCTATAAGCGTGGGGATGTGTAGAGGTCTCAGGCAACCTCAGGTGTCAGTCTTAGCCTTCCATCTTGTTGGAGACACAGTCTCTTTGTCCACCGCTGTGCATATATGTTCCAGGATAACTGGCCAGTGAGCTTCTGGGGGTTCTCTTGACCCTGCCCCCCACTCCCCATCCTCCACAGGAGCACTGGAGTAACAAGCACATGCTACTGTGCCTAGTGCTCTGTCTCTTTCTCCCTTTGTCACTCTCTCTGGTTTATTTTTACTTTATGTTTCTGAATGTTTCTCCTGTGTGTACATAAGTATACGACATATATGAAGTACCCATGGAGGACAAAAGAGGGTGTTGAATCCCCTGGAACTGGAATTACAGAATATTATTAGCTGCCATGTGGATGCTGGGAACCCAGCCTTCTGGAGGAGTAGCCAGTGCTCTTAAGTGCTGAGTCATATCTCCAGCCCTTACATGGGTTTTACATGGGTTTGAACCTAGGACCTCATGCTTGTATGTTTTAACGTCACCCACTCCCAGACCCCATGTAATGGAGTTGTGAATACTTTTTGACTGTGGTGGAAAATAATGCAAAGATACCCACATTCATTACTTACCTTAGATATTTGTTGTAGTTTGTCTTCCATTGCTGTGGCAAAACACTCTGACCAACAACAACTTGGAGAGGAAAGGGTTTATTCAGCTTGCATCTCCTGGGTTCATCACTCAGGGAGGCCAAGGCAGGAACTCAGGGCAGGAACCTGGAGGCAGAAGCTGAAGCACAGGCCATGGAGGAATGCTGTTCACTGGCTTGCTCCCCTGGCTCATGCCCAGCCTGCCTTCTTATATAATACACAACAACCTGCCCAGGGTGGCACCACCCATAGTGGGCTGGGCCCTCCCACATTGCTTGACCATCAAGACAATACTCCACAGACGTGGTGACTGGCCAGTCCAATGGAGCCAATTCCCCAATTGAGGCTCCCTCAACCCAGGTGTGTCAAGTTGACACTAAAGCTATCCAGCACAATATTCTACTAGAAATCCCATTCAATGTAAAAAAAAGCAGGAAGTGGTAATATGGTCATATAAAGATTAGAAAAAAATAATACTGCTTTTATTTATAAGTGACATAATTTTGTTTGTAGAAAATCCAGAAAAACCATAGGACAGCTTAGATCTGGAAGGACTTTGTGCTGATGATTTGCCCCTCAGGCTGGTGCTGTTGGGAAGAAGGTGAACCATGAAGAGCTGGGACCTGGCCTTTGAGATGGCTCAGAGACTAAAAGAACTTGTCACATTGGCTTGACAACCCGAGTTTGATCCCCAGAATCCAGGGTGATGCAGAGAACTAAAGGCTCAGTACTCAAAAGCACTGGCTGCTCTTGCAGAGGACCCAGGTTTGATTCCCAGCACGCACATGGCAGTTAACAACCATCCATAACTCCAGTTCCAGGGGGTCCCATGCCTTCTGACCTCCTCTGGCATTGTACAGCATGAGTGTACTTATACACGTGCAGGCATACACTCTCACACATAAAAATAATACTAAAAAGTGAGATCTCCTTAGGCCAGCAGAAGGAAGAGCAGGAAGGCAGGTAGGAACTGGGTGCCTCAGCAAGGCTGATTGTTGATCCTTTAATCCAGCTGTCTTTGGCTTGATTGGCTTTTGTGGCTGTGGGGACGGAGTTATCCTCCTAGCTGGTATTAAAGGTAGGGTTGTGTGACTCTTGAGATCTGAGATCTCCTGAGGTCAGCAGAAGGTACCAGGGCATGGGCTGAAGAGTCCCCTCCTTCAGAAGGCATCTGAAGGAGGCAAGCAAAGCAAGCCTTCAACACAGTGAAGAGGCATTTAGGACTCACATTGGAATACAGGCAAGGAGAAGCCCATATGCCAGGAACACGAAGAAGAGACAACACTGGAAAGGGGCAAGATAATCCCGCACCAAGCTCTACCAACCCAATGGAAGTCTCCTGCAGTGGGATCCCTCTGGGGATGCCACAGGACACAGATATCAGAAACACAATTGGAAACATATTTAAAGAACTACAAGATTATAAAGAACAAATCAAAGAACTAAGAAAAGAGAATGAAGAACTCAAGAAGGACCTAGAGAGAGAGAATGACAAACTCTGGAAGGAAGTACAAACACTGAAAAGATCCCATGCTGAAAAAGATAAGGAAACCAACCAGGGAAGCAAACAGCTACAAGCAGAGATTGAGAAGCTCCAAAAGAAGTAGAAATACTAAAGAAATCA
>VZQC01009509.1:1110150-1133423 GCA_009823505.1 Rhizomys pruinosus | reverse complement strand
GTGTCCTCACACTCCTGTCACCACACCTGTGACCAGACCTTACACTCCTGTTACCATACCTGTGACCAGTGTCCTCACACTCCTGTCACTGCACCTGTGACCAGACCTTACACTCCTGTTACCATACCTGTGACCAGTGTCTTCACACTCCTGTCACCACACCTGTGACCAGTGTCCTCACACTCCTGTCGCTGCACCTGTGACCAGACCTTACACTCCTGTTACCATACCTGTGACCAGTGTCCTCACACTCCTGTCACTGCACCTGTGACCAGACCTTACACTCCTGTTACCATACCTGTGACCAGTGTCTTCACACTCCTGTCACCACACCTGTGACCAGTGTCCTCACACTCCTGTCACTGCACCTGTGACCAGTGTCCTCACACTCCTGTCACCACGCCTGTGACCAGTGTCCTCACACTCCTGTCACCACGCCTGTGACCAGTGTCCTCACACTCCTGTCACACCTGTGACCAGACCTCACACTCCTGTCACCACACCTGTGACCAGTGTCCTCACACTCCTGTCACCACACCTGTGACCAGACCTTACACTCCTGTTACCATACCTGTGACCAGAGTCCTCACACTCTTGTCACCATGCCTATGACCAGTGTCCTCACACTCCTGTCACCACACCTGTGACCAGTGTCCTCACACTCCTGTCACTGCACCTGTGAGCAGACCTTACACTCATGTTACCATACCTGTGACCAGTGTCCTCACACTCCTGTCACCACACCTGTGACCAGTGTCCTCACACTCCTGTCACTGCACCTGTGACCAGACCTTACACTCATGTTACCATACCTGTGACCAGCCCTTCCTTCTTTAGCTGCTTTTGTTAGATATTTTTTCACAGCGGCGAAGAGTAATGAATTCCTAGGTAAATCTGTTAGTGACAAAACATGGGAAGATTGTGTTCCTGCCTCTGAAGGTTGACCGGGAATGGTTACCAGATAACTTACTGGAATACTTGGAATAGTCAATATATTTATTTGGCTAATGCTTGCATAATATATATATGTGTGTATATACATATATGTATATATATATATATATATTTGGCATATATACTATATATTTTTTTTCAAGAAATTTACTAAATGTCAGTAATATCTGTTTTTAGTCAACAAAAAGACAAATCATAAAAAAGTTAGTTTAAAATTATACATGAGTCTATTTGCTGCTGTAACTAAATATGTGAGCTGGGTTATTCATAAAGAGTTCTGTTTTTGACCTCTGGGTGGGGAACCTCACAACAGAGGGGGATAATGACCAAGTGGTCACATGGAGAGCCGGGAAGTCAGTTTCAGTACAGCGCAGTCTTTATACCACCTCTGTCTCTCACAGGGTCTAAAGAAGGTCCAGGGAGAGTTAAGTTAACCCCGTGACATAGTTACCTCCCACAAGGCCCCACTAGCCCTAGACAATACCCCAGTGAAGACCAGGCTTCAGTACACAAGCTTTGGGGATATACACTCACGCCGCGGCTGAGCCACGGGAAATTCTTATTTCAATACTTTAAAATATTTTATTTATTATTTTTATTTTATGTTTATGCATGTATTACCTGCATGTATGTCAGTGAACCCATGTCATGCAATGCCTGTGGAGGTCAGAAGAGGGTGCTGGGTCTCCTGGAACTGGAGTTACAGACAGTTGTTAGCCACCATGTGGGTGCTGGGAACCAAACTTAAGTCCTGTGCAAGAACAGCTAGCGCTCTTAACCACTGAGCCTTCTCTCCAGCCCAGGTATCACAGTTTATTTAATCATAGTAATAAGCTGCTGCAGCTCCTCAGCCCCGCTCCAGTGTTTCCTTCAGGCGGATCTATACAGTCCAGGCTGGCCTTCAAGTTCACTGTGTGGCTAAGGTGACCTTGAACTCTTGATGCTCTTGCCTCAGGCTCCTAAGTGCTGAAGCTACTACCACACCAGGCCTTTGTGACTGGGTGACAAGTACTGAATGCAGGCTGTGTTGTGTTAAAGATGAGAAGACCTCTCAGCAGTGAGAAGGAAGTAGTTGTAGATTTGAAGATGGGGTCGGGCAAGGCAAGTTAACAAGGTAACAATGGTCGGATGATGGAGGTACCAGGGGGCAAACAGCAGAGGGAAGGGGACAGCCAAGGCAGGAGATGCCAGGGGCAAACAGCAGAGGGAAGGGGACAGCCAAGGCAGGAGATGCCAGGGGCAAACAGCAGAGGGAAGGGGACAGCCAAGGCAGGAGATGCCAGGGGCAAACAGCAGAGGGAAGGGGACACCAAGGCAGGAGATGCCGGAACGCAGTGAGAAGGGAAACAGACCCAGATACAAACAGACCGGTGCCCATGGCCCGGCCAGATGGCAGGGAGTCACTTTCTGTCATTTGGATTCCTTTCTGAATTGGAGGGGATGTCCTGGACTAGTTTTAAGACAGGTGAATGACATGACCTGCTTATTACTTTTAAGCCATCACTCTGACCACTGTGTTGAGAATTCATGGAGAAGGAATTCACAGAAGCTGGTGATGGACTGCCCCAGGAAGAGAAGGATATGAGAAAGCGGGGTGTAACATGCAATCATCCAGGAAAGCCATCAACTGAGTTTACTGGAGATGCTAATTAGGTTGCCAGGCAACGTCGGGTTGGGGATGTTGACTTTTCAATGATACCAATCAGCTCAGCTGTGTGTTTTCCTCACTGGAGCACAGGCACTGGGAGCACAGATGGTTGGGTTCATCCAGGGTTGGAGTTTGGTGTTCTTGACAGAGGGGAGACAAGGCAATTACTCTGGTATTTGCACAGCAGTTGCAGTGAGGGCCTATGAGTGCCTAACAGAGAAACAGAGACGTAAAGGCACAGGAGGAAGTGATGGGGTTGTGCCCAGGAAGTCCTAAGGAGATGCAAGATGGTGGAAGAGTAGGGTACTTGAGTCACACATCTTTGAGAATTTCATGTTTTTAAGTAAGAGCTGCTGAGGTGTGGCGTTCAACAAGCTAACAGCTTCTGTGCATTTCTGCTGGGCCATTCAAGATATGTGGAAGTTGCTGCAGTGATGGGCAGCAGTTAAGGTAGACTGGAGGGTTGTCGACCAGATGCTGCATGCAGCCTCAGGTGAAGAGAGGTGACAGCTGGTGACAGCGACAGGAGATGGAGCCATGCACAAGAGGACACCGCTTCACATCTGAAAACACCCCAGTACCAAACCCAAGCAGATGATGGGTTAATAGGAAGCTTAGGTGAGCATTGACAGGAAAGGGATTTCTGGCAGAAGGACGTGGTCTACTCCCTCAAGGATTTGGGAAGCAGGTGGGCACTAGGCCTAATGCTCAATATTTTTTTTTTCTAAACAATAAATAGCCTTGGAGAGGGCATTTTCATTTTGGAGAGGGCATTTTCATTTTAAAGATGCCTTTTCAAGCCGGGCGTGGTGGCGCATGCCTTTAATCCTAGCACCTGGGAGGCAGAGGCAGGTGGATCTTTGTGAGTTCAAGGCCAGCCTGGTCTACAGAGTGAGTTCCAGGACAGCTGGAGCTACAGGGAGACCCTGTCTTGAAAAGACCAAAAAAAAAAAAAAAGATGTCTTTTCAGGTTAACATTGGTAATGAAAATACACAATGAATTAGTAAACTCAGTTTCTCTTTGAGATGATGAAAAGCGTCTGGAATCAGATGGTGGTAAGGATTAGACAACATCGAGGCACATGTATCGCACACTGAAGGTGGTTAAGCGGTGTTGAGTGCTCAGCCTGCTGTGATGAGTAGTTAAACTGGGATGTTCATAAGCTATGGAATGGGGATGCTAGGGAGAGGGTTCCGTTGGAAAATACTTATCGCCTAAGTGTGAAGACCTGAGTTTGATATTCAGAACTCTCAAAAAAAGCCAATCATGAAAGGGCATGCCTATAATCCCAGTGCTGGGGGTGAAGACAGGTCAAGCTCTGGACACCACTGGCCAGCCAGCCTAGACCACTTGATGAGTTACAAGACAGTGAAACACTCTGTCTCAAAAACATGGTGGATGGTACCCAGAGTTGATCTCTGTCCTAAACACACATATGTACACTTGTGCAGGTGCACCCCCACATAGATATGCGCCCCCAAACAAGTGAACAAATACAATGGAAATGTATTTCTCACTGTTCTGAAGGCTGAGAAGGCCCTAGGACATCCAATAACAGATTCAGTGTCTTCTAAGGACCAATTTCCTCCTTTCTTGTTGTGTTCCTGTCTGATGGAAGGTTCAAGGGAGCCGGTGTCAAAGATCCTGACCTCATGGCCTCCAAAGTCCCCTCCCTCAAACTGTCTCACTGGTGATTAGGGTTTAACAGGAATTCTGTGGGGATTCCACATATAGACCATGCCAAATGGTGACATTTTAAAAAGTTACTTCTAATAAAATTTATTCGTGTGTGTGTGTGTGTGTGTGTGATGTACTTGTAAGAATGTGTGTGCATGTAGAAGTCAGAGGACAGCTTGGTGGAGGTGATTCTCTCCTTCCATCTTTACCTGGGTTCCAGGGATCGAACTCAAGGTTACTGGGTTTCACTGCAAGCCCCTTTGCCTCATGAGCCATCTCACTGGCCTGGAAATGGTAGGCCTATTTTCTGTGTATCAATACAGTTTCTTTTTTGGTCTTTTCAAGA
Organism: Rhizomys pruinosus; assembly: GCA_009823505.1. Taxonomy (NCBI): domain Eukaryota; kingdom Metazoa; phylum Chordata; class Mammalia; order Rodentia; family Spalacidae; genus Rhizomys; species Rhizomys pruinosus. The sequence continues at coordinate 1,128,797 of VZQC01009509.1, read as the reverse complement.
CAGGGTCCCCTGTAGTCCCAGCTGTCCTGGAACTCACTCTGTAGACCAGGCTGGCCTTGAACTCACAAAGATCCACAAAGATGCCACCACACCCAGCCAGTTTCTCTAAAGGAGTGTTTAAGCGAAGCTGTAATCCAGTAGACAACCTGCCCAGCTGTAATCCAGTAGACCACCTGCCCAGCTGTAATCCAGTAGACCACCTGCCCAGCTGTAATCCAGTAGACCCCTGCCCAGCTGTAATCCAGTAGACCCCTGCCCAGCTGTAATCCAGTAGACCCCTGCCCAGCCATAATCCAGTAGACCCCTGCCCAGCCATAATCCAGTAGACCCCTGCCCAACTGTAATCCAGTAGACCCCTGCCCAGCTGTAATCCAGTAGACCCCTGCCCAGCTGTAATCCTGGAACTCACTCTGTAGACCAGACTGGCCTTGAGCTCACAAAGATCTGCCTGCCTCTGCCTCCCAAGTGCTAGGATTAAAAGCGTGCGCCACCACGCCCTGCTGACTTTAAGCATCTTAAGAACAGGGTGCTATCATTCAATTAATTGGTTCATTGATGGAAAAACTGTTGTCTTTGTTCATGTACCAATGATGCATCATTTTCTATTTGCTAGGGAGGGGGGCGGGGCTCACATAGCTCTGCCTTATCCTTTGGCATACGACTGCATTGTTTGTGCCAATTTATTCCGCAGAGATGGGAACATCAAATCATTATATGTCAACACCACTGTGAAAAAAACAGAAGGTTCTAGTACACAGAATGGGTGTCTCACCACCAGAAGAAGTGACTTCATCTAAAAGTGAAAATATAGCAAACACCAGATATTATGGCACAAAGATATCCTAATATAAAAGATCCTAATACTTCAACACTTTCTTTTTTTTTTTTTTATTCTTTTTTTGGGGGGGGTGGTATTTTTGAGACAGGATCTCCCTGTAGCCCCAGCTGGCCTGGAACTTGGTTTGTAGACAAAGCTAGCCTTGAACTCACAGAGATCTGCCTGCCTCTGTCTCTCGAGTGCCGGGATTAAAGATGTGGGCCGCCATGCCCAGCTTCCACACTTTCTTAAACATTGTTCATCTGTGTGAATGTGGGTGGACATGTACCATGGTGTGTGGACAGAGGACTTCTACAATGTCTGGGGATCAAACTCAGTTTGTCAGGCTTGGTGGCACCAGTTGCCTTTATCTGCTGAGCCATCTCACTGGGCCCTTGCAAATTTTAAGAACTAAGTTTTAGTTCTTTTCCTGCTGGGTGAATTTGGATATCGTAGGTAATCAGAGCTTGTTGAGGGCCCACGTGGCTGAGGGAGAGTTAAAAAGCAATGGAATGAAAATGTCCACTTAGAAATCAAGCCTCACCCCAGTGTTCACTGATCAAGGCACCCCACTCCTGCCCTGATGTCAGGTCATATACCCATGACCCAGGCCTGGTCATATGAAAGAAGGGATATTAATTTTCTAGGACTGCCTAGAAAAATGCACACACGGATGGCTTTTTCTAACCATAGAAATCCATTCTACTTTGTTTCTAAATGACAAATATAAAATGAAGATGTGACAGGCCACTGTGCCTGTGCCGCTCTCAAGGGCCTCTGGTCTAAGCTCTTGTCTGACCTGATGTGCCAGCAAGCCTTCATGTGTAGGTGAATCACTCTGGTCTGTGGGTACACCCACTCCCCTGGGCGCTTTCCAGCTGTTCTAAAAACACCAACCTTATTGAATTAGTGCACACCTGAAATTAGTGCACTCCTCTCAATTCAACATTGTTTCCAAGTAAGACAGCTGGAAGTGGAGGCTGGCCTGTAGCAATATTCTCTGAGTTGAAACATTCCCACCCTGAAGGGGGGCTTCTTAAGACCCAGAAATAAACAAATGACAAGACTTGTGTAGGTTCCAAAACTGACCAGGTGCACAAGGTGCCCACCGCTGAGGTTTCAGGGGGGCTGCCTGAAAGAGACATGTTCCAACCCACCAGGCTGCCTGCAAGTTGTGCAGAAAGTTCCAGAGCAGTGACCCAAGAGCACTGACTTTGCTTATTACTCAGACGGAGGGTTGGCCACGGCTCACACCAGTGCAGGCTGCTGTGTCTGTCCTCACTTTGGCTTCTGGATTGTGTCTTGTTTTCTTTCTATGGCGATAACCTGTTGCTTTACCTCTCATTCTTTTATAGAGTTTTCTTGTGGAGTCTCCTTCTTAGCATGCTTTCTCTCTCCCTGAAAACTCTGAGATGGAATCCCTTGATTGGCAGTGAGCATGCCCTCTCTATGAACCCTTCTCAAGCCACCTAGCTTTAATTCCTGCCTGGGCTATGTGAGTATCCATTGTCATCAATTCAATCAACTTCTTGCAACTTTCCAAGTTTCAGCTTGGATCTTAAATGTCGGGCAAGAGCCTACCAGTTAAAAGGTCAGCTTCTAGAGCAGTGACCTGGGAGGTGAGAAACTTCAAGAGGTGGGGCTTGGTGGGAGGCCCTGGGACCTTGTCTGGCTTTGATGCTTGTTGTTGGAGCTTTGACTGGTGATGTGAGAAGGTTTGGGCTTGAGGTTCACTCCCACCATAAACTGTGTAACTGTGGCCCAAATCAACAGGCTGATCAAGGACCACATCCTCTTTAAAACTGTGAGACAGACCAACTGATCTACAGCCCTAACACCCCCAGTTTTGGGTGCCACAGACAGAATCTAGGCCCTCATGCATGCTAGGCAAGTGTTTTGCACTGAGTTTCACCCTATGATTCTGCTCAGTCCTCTGTGCCTCATTCTTGTAATCAAGGAATTGCTAACATTTAAAGAAAGCATCTACTGGGCTGGAAAGATGGTCTAGTGGTTAAGAGTGCCGACCGCTCTTACAGAGGACCCGGGTTCGATCCCCAGCACCCACATGGTGGCTGAGAACCGTCTGAAACTCCAATTCCAGGAGAACTCCAGTTCCAGGGGAATCCGACACCCTCTTCTGACCTCTGCGGCATTGCACGACACGGGTGCACACACCTGCATGCAGACAGTACATTCATACACATACTGAAATAAATAAAAAATTTTTAAAAAAAGGAAGCATCTACTAAGTAAAAGACTAGGGGCAGGTCTGTAACCCCAGCTACTTGAGAGGCTAAAGTACAAAATCACAGGTTCAAGGCCAGCCTGGTCCACATAGTGAGATCCAGGCCAGTGGGTACATGAAGACCCTGTCTCAAAAGACAAAAACAAACAAACAAACAAATAAACAAACAAACAAAAAAGCTGGGAGTTATGCTCAGTAGTAAAGTGCTTGTCTAGCATTTGAGGTCTTGGGTTTAATTCCTAGAACTATTGAACAAAGAAATGAACCACCATCACCATCACCAACAACAGCAAGGAAGGAAAGAGAGAGGAGGAGGAGGAAGGGAAGAAGAGTGACAGTAAACAGGAAAACTGGGGAGGTAAAGACCATGAAGGGAAAAAACATTTCAAAGAGACATTCTTGGGGGCCTGGGGAGATGGCCTGGTGGAGAACAACACTTGCCGCACAAGTGTGAGGACCTGATTTGGATCCCACATCAAAGCGGGCATGGCTGCGCATGCCTATGACCCTAATTCTACAGGGAGAGAAAGGAGGATTGCTGAGCTTGCTGGCTGCTAACCCAGCCTGAGAAATGGTTCCAGTGAGGGACTCTGTCTCAAGGGAATACAGTGGAGGGTGACAGAGCAGGACAACTGGCTCCCTCTGGCCTCCACACATGTGTCTAGCTGCATACAGGTGTACATACATGCACATGCAGACACACAATTAAAACACAACATTCTAGGCAAGAGCCAGGCATGATGGTACAGGCCTGAAATTCTAGTACCCCAAACATCTAAAGTTTGAGGTCACTCTAGGCTACAGAGTGAGACCCTGTTTGAACAAGAATCAAAACAAACAGCAATCTCAAGAGAGGTGACCACTGTGAGACAAATGGATATTCAGAAATTGGAAATGCGTTCATAGCAATGGTCAAATAGAAGACAAAGGAAGTAGAGAATGTCTTCTAGAAAGTTGAAAAAAAGCATAAAGACACAAAGCAGGAGAGGAGGGGGAGAGTGTATCATGCCTCAGGGCACCGCTTGGCTGAGGGTCTGGCCCCACCCCAAGGAGGAGCAAGCAGGTGGGCTAGGTGTGGAATTGGGAACTGACATCATTTGGTTTATAAAAGCAAGCTGTGGCAAGAAGTAAATTTGAATTTCATAGTAACATCATCACAGAATTCCCGGCTGTTATTTTTTTTAATTAATTTATTTATATGTATATATTTTATCAAATCTAGACCCGTGTCCCCCCCTTCCCCCACCTCACCAGAGCTCATGCATTCTGCCAAACATGCTTTTCATCTCTTTCTAAGTCTTTCTCAATATTCTCCATGTAGAAGTTGACTGTTTTGAGCAGAACTTCACTGTTTCAGTCAGTTCTTTGATGCAGTCCTTTCTGTTGTTGTTGTTGTTGTTTCCAATATGCAACACTCCCAACTGCTTTGGACAAAAGCTCAAGGGACCATGCAACAAGAAATACTTACAACTAGGTAATTGGCACTAGCATCCACAGATGAGGGATACCATTCCTCATTTGTTTTTCTGGGACTGTGTTACTTCACTCAGCATGATGTCCTCTAGCTCCAGCCATTTTCCTGCAAAGCTCATGATGTCATCTTTCTTTACTGCTGCATAGAACTCCATTGTGTAGATGTACCACATGTTCTCTATCCACTAATCAGTTGAGGGGCATTTGGGTTGGTTCCAGCTCCTTACTATTGTGAAGAGAGCTGAAATAAACATGGCCGTGCATGTATCGCTGTGGTGGGGTGAGTCTTGAGGGTACATGCCTAGGAGTGGTATGGCTGGGTCGGGTGGCAAGTTCATTCCAAGTCTTCCAAGGGTTCTCCACACTGCTTTCCATAGTGGCTTCACGAGTTTACATTCCCACCAGCAGTAGATGAGTGTTCCCCTTTCCCCACAATCTCTCCAGCGCTTGATATCATTTGTTTTCTTGATCCTAGCCAGTCTTATTGGAGTAAGATGATATCTTAAAGTGGTTTTGATTTGCATTTCCTTAATAATTAGTGATGTTGAACACTTCTTAAGGTGTTTCTCAGACATCTCTAATTCCTCACTTATGAAGTCTCTGTTCAGCTCTTTGCCCCATCTATTGAGCAGGTCATTTGTTTTCTTTCTTCTTTGTTTTTTGAGTAGTTTATATATTCTGGAAATCAATGCTTCATCAGATGTATCTGCAGTGAAGGTTTCCTCCCACTCTGGGGGATTTCCCTTCACTTACTTGCTTGTTTCTTTTGATGTACAGAAGCTTTTGAGTTTAATGAGGGTGTCCCCCCCAATTTTGGTCATAATGTCACCTTTAATATCTTGCACGAGCTGCTGTCAGTTGAAAATTTTAGAAGTTTTTTTCCTATGCCTATGTTCTTGTAGTCCGGTGCCCAATTTTTTCTTCTATGCACCGCCTTCAGAGTTTGGGGTTTCCCTTGAGGTCTTTGTTTCCTTTTTTTTTGGAGTTTGACTGTTTGATACAGGCACGAGAGGTAGGGGTTTTTAATTCATCATTCTTCAACAAGTGGTGGATCCAGTTTTGCCAACACCACTGCTGAAGATGCTGTCTTTTCTCCATTGTGTGTCTTCTTTGGCCCCCTTGTCAAACATGAGATGGCTGAAAATTGTATGTGCTCAGATTTTGGATCTTTGGGTTTTGTTCTATTGGTTCAACAGGTCTGTTTTTGTGCCATACCAGGCTGTTTTTTGTTTTTATGACTATAGTGCCCAGTTAGATATAGTTTGAAGTCTGGTTATAAGGGACAACACCCCCCCCCCCCGTGTAGTTCTTTTTTCGCTCAGGTGTTTTTTGTTTGGCTATTTGGGGTCTTTGCATTTTCTTTTTTCCCAAATGAATTTAAGAACGTTTTTTCCAAGCCTGTGAAGAAACTCTTGGGATTTTGATTTTTGATTGGAAATTGTTATTAAATCTATAGAAGAATTTCGGTAGAATGGACATTTTTACAATTGTTTAATTTTCCCAATCCATGACATGGGAGGTTTTTTTTCCATTCTTCTGATGTTCTTCTTCAATTTCTTTCTTTAAAGATTTAAAATATTTTTGTTGTAGAGATTCTTTGGTGTCTTTGGTTAGGTTTGTTCCTATTTAGTTTTTTTTACTTGTTTTTTGAGGCTATTGGTGGGAAGGTCTCTTTGAATTTTTTCTCCGTTGCTTGTTCTTGGTTGTAAAGAAAGGTCTTTTTGTTTTTTTTTTAGGTTTAATTTTGCTAGGCCACTTTGTTGAAGCTTGTTAATCACTTTCTAGGAGTTTTTCTGGTGGAGTTTTTTAATAGCATCCCTTAAGTAAACAACATATCATCCATCAGCAAATAGGGATAGCTTGACTCCTTCTTTTTCCAATTAGTACTCCTTTAAATTATCTTTTTTCCTTTTTCCTATTTTCTTTTAAGCACTATATTGAAGAGGAGTGGTGACAGGGGGCAGCCTTGCCGGTTCCTACCTTAAAGGGAATGTTTCTGGTCATTTCCCCCATTTAGGATGATATGGCTTGTGGGTTTCCTGTAATATGGCTTTGGATTACATTGAGAAATGATCCCCAAATCCAATTCTTTTCTAGGGACTTTAAAGCATGAAGGGATGCTGGATTTTGTCAAAGGCTTTTTCAGCATCAATTGAGATGATGGTGTTGGTTTTTTTGTCTTTCATTCCATTTATGTGTTTGATGATGTTTATTGATTTTCATATGTTGACCATCCCTGCATCTCTGGTATGAATCCAACTGTGTCATGATGATGATCTTTCTTGATGTGGGGTCTGTATGCACATTTGCCAGTACCTTTGTTTAGAATTTGGCATCTGGTGTTCATTAGGGAGATGGGTCTATAATTTTTTTTTTTTTTTTGACTTTTTATTGTACTTTTTTTTGGGTATAGAGTGATGGCTGGCATTTCATAGAAGGAATTTGGGGAGGAAATGCCCCTCTGATTGTGATTTTTTTCTAAACAAAAAAGTTTTCAGAAAAATGGGTTGTGAGTCTTTTTTGAAAATGGTTTTATATAATTCTGCCTGTGAAACCAGCATGGGCCTGGGCTTGTTTTTATCTTTCGTTGTGGAGTTTTGCCTTTATTACTCTTCAATTGCTCATGTATAAAGGGTTCTGTTTAAGCTGTCGGTCTCTGCTTTGGTTGAGAGCTTGGGTGATTCCCAGGATTGCCAGTTTTAAGATATTATCCATTTTGTTCTAGGTTTTCAAACTTGGAGAATTCAAATAGGTGTTTTGTGAAGTATGTCCCATATGGTTTTTTTTTCTGTCTTTGCCTTTGGTCTGTTTGTGATATTCCTCCTTTCTTCTCTGGATTGTATTGTTTGGAGAGTTGTTCCTTATTTTCTTTTGGTTACTGGGCTAGAGGTCACCTTTGCTATCCTTTTTATTCTTTCAAAAACCAAACCTTTTTGGAATTCATCTTTTTTCCGATTGTTTCTCATAAGAAATGGTTTGTCATTTGTTTCTTATTTTCCATTGATTTTCGGCTGCATGTATTTTTTTGTTATTTCTTCCCTGTCTGTCTGACTTTAGGTGTTCATCTGTTTGTTGCTCTCTCAGTTGTTTTTAGCTGTAGTGTTTAGATCATTCCTTGTGCTCATTTCTGTTTTTTCTTAACGTAGGACCGAGGGCATAAATTTCCATCTTAGGACTGCTTTAAGGTATCCATCGGTTTTGTTGTGTTTTGTATTGTCATTGTATATTAGATTCCAAGGCCTGAATTTTAATTTATTATTATTGTTATACTCATCAATAGATTACATAAGATTTATTCCATTTTAGATGTAGGAAAGTATGTTTATGTAGAATCTCCATGTGTCCCTTGGGCCAGTAGTAGAGTAGGCCTTATCCTGTGTGATGTTGAACTTAATTGCACTTGGTGTCTGATAGAAGATGAAATTATTTCAATCTTTTTTGTATTTGTGGAAGGTTTCTGTCTGTGGCAGTAATGTTTGTGTCTCTGGTTTTTTGGAGAATGTTACATGTTGGGTGACTGAGTAGAAATGTATTATCCTGTCTGGTTGTTAGGTGTTGGAATGATTCTGGTAACAGATCTATGAGGAGTCCATATTGGTGTTATGGTCATTCATTCAGGCTTGAGATGTCCCTCTTCTTTCGTTTTTATATACTTTTGGTCCCTGTTGGACCTAGTCACAAATGGAGCTCAGTGAGGTCCTACTGAGGTTTATTGAATCCCCTACTATCATGTACTTTGGGTTAATTGTATTGAATTGTGGTACTAATTGTTCTTTATAAAGTTATGGTGCACCAGAATTTATTGGGGCATAATAGATTCATTAATTGAAAATCTTCGTGGTGATTGTTCCCCTTTAGATAAAAATGTAAAATGGCCTTCTTTGTCCCTTCTGATTTCTTTTTAAACTTTTTTACCTTTGTTTTTTTTTTGTTTTTTTTTTTTTTTTTTTTGATTTGTTTGTATTGTTTAGTTTTTTTGATTTTTTTTTTGTTTTTTTTTTTTTTTTTTATTTTATATTTTTATATTAATATTTTTTTTTGTTTTTTTTTTGTTTTTTTTTTGTTTATTTTTTTTTTTTTTTTTTTGTTTTTTAATGTGTTTTTTTTTTTTTTTTTTTTTTTTGAATTGTTTGTTATTTTTTTTTTTTTATTTTTTTTTGTTTTTTTTATTTTTTTTTTTTTTTTTTTGGTTTTTTTTTTTTTTTTTTTTTATTCTTTTTTTTTTTTTTTTTTTTTTTTTTTTTTTTTTTATTTTTTTTATTTTTTTTTTTTTTGTTTTTTTTTTTTTTTTTTTTTGGTTTTTTTTTTATTTATTTTTGTTATTTATATTTATTTTTATAATTTTTATTTTTTTTTTTTTGATTTTATTTTTTTTTGTTTTTTTTTTTTTTTTTTTTTTTTTATTTTTTTTTTTTTTTTTTTTTTTTTTTTTGGTGTTATTTGTTTTTTTTTTTTTTTTTTTTTTTGTTTTTTGCTCTTTTTCTTCCAAGAAAACAAGGGTCTCCCTGTAGCCCCAAACCTCATCTGGAACTCACTCTATAGACCATTCTGGGTCTGCCTGACGTCACAAAGATCACACCTCACCTCTACCAAAATACCAAGGTGCTAGGATTTAAAGGTTGCACCACACGTCGCGGAGCCCCGGATTGATTTTTCTTTACTTTGAAGGTCTGTTTTGGGTACTGAAGTATTTTAAAATAGCACAAACACCTGCCTTCTTTTTTGGTGCATTTGCTTGGAATAATTTTTTTTTCCAGCCCTTTTCCACTTTAACTGGTGCCTGTTCTTGAGGTAAGATGTGTTTCTTGTAGACAAAGCATATCGATGGATTTCCTTGTTGATCCTAATATCCAAGGTTCTCCCATTCTTTGTCTTTTGATTGGAGAATTTGGTCCATTAATATTTAAGGTTTATGACTGATAGGTTTGTGGTGCTTCGTTTTGCCTTATTGTCCATTTTCGGTTTTGGGGTGTTTCCTGTTTTCTTCTACTTCTGCAGTTATGCTTTTATGATTTCTCTTTCTAAGGGCCTGGGGTTGGTTGCTCCTTTATTCTGTCCTTTATGAATTGCTTCAGGTAGTCCTTCTGAAGGGTGGTTTTTTTCCCTTCGCCGGACATGTAATTATTTCTCTCTTTCATTCAACCTTTTTTTTTTTTTTTTTTTTTTTTTTTTTTTTTTCTCTTTCCTTCAACTTATAATTGACATTATTTTTGTGTTTTAGTTTTTTTTTTTTTTTATTTTATCCACGTGGGTGATAGTAACCTGGGTTTTTGGCCATCTATTGGCCCTTAACAACTGGAAATGCTTTGCGCCTCCAGGTTTCTTCTCCTTGCTTTCATGTTTTGCACTGAGAAGTCAGTTTGTAATTCTGATAGGTTTTTCCCCTTACAGGTCCCACGTTGTGGTTTCTCTTTGTGTGCCCCTTTGTACGGAAGTTTGGATCCGTTTGTTTTGGGTGTCTTAAAGTGTCTAGCATTTTTTTGAACAAACTAATGATTGTGGCGTGGAATAAGTTTTTTTTCCTGATCTTGTGCTTTATCTTTTGATAGTTCTATGTGCTTCTTTGAATATTGGTAATTGGGTTGTGGTCCCTTTTTTTAAGTTTTGGGAAGTTTTAATCTATTATTCTGTTGATGATCTATCAATACCATTTTCTTGGGATTAGGGATCGTTCTCCTTCCTCTATTCCTTATGATGCAGAGGTTTTTTTTTTTTTTTTTTTCATAGTGTCCCACAGTTTCCTGGTTGTTCCACTTTCCAATGGATTTTTTTTAAATTTTTCATAATCTGAGTCCCCTTGGAGTTTTTAGTTGTTCTGTGTTTTTTTTTTTTTTTTTTTTTTTTTTTTTTTTTTTTTTTTTTTTTTTTTTTTTTTTTTTAAGCCTTTTTGTTTTTTTTTTTTTTTTTTCCATTCCTTTTTCCCTATTGAGTGGATGAGTGGGTTGATTTTCTGTTTTCAGTTTTCTGCCTTTTCTGGAATTTTCCTTTAGTAAGTTTTCTACTTTTCTTTTTTGGACTTCCTTCAAGCTTTTTCCTGGTAGCTCTTTTGCTTCAACTGGTTGGGTTTGCCTTCCTGGATCTTTTTCATTGGGGTTTCTGTTTTCCTTCCGGAAGTTTTTTTGTCCCCCAGTTCCTCCCTTCTCTAGATCCTTCTTGTGATTTCTTCCCATTACTCTTTTCTTAGTTCCCTTTGTTTTCAAAAAAATTTTTTGTAATTATTTTTTTGTTATTGTTGAATGTATTGTCGGCATGTAGGGCTGTGCACCGTGTCATGCAAATGGGCAACGAGGGGTGTAGAAGAAGAGTCCTTGGATTCCCCTTGGAACTTGGAGTTCTTTTCTGAAATTGACAGTTTACAGAGACCAGTTTCTCAAGCCGGCCATAAAGATTGCATGCTGGGAATCGAACACCAGGTCCTCTGCAACAGTGGTCCGCACTCTTAAATAAGCCTCTAGGGGAAGGGCCATCCCCCTCCAAGCCCTTCTTTTTTTCTCTTGAGTTCTTTGATTTGCTCTTTATAATCTTGTAGTTCTTTAAATATGTTCCCAATTGTGTTTCTGATATCTGTGTCCTGGGGCATCCCCAGAGGGATCCCACTGTAGGAATCTTCCATAGGGTTGGTAGAGCTTGGTGTGGGATTATCCTGCCCCTTTCCTGTGTTGTCTCTTCTTGTGTTCCTGGCATATGGGCCTCTCCTTGCCTGTATTCCAATGTGAGTCCTAAATGCCTCTTCACTGAAAAAGGCTTGCTTTGCCTCCTTCAGATGCCTTTGTAATCCCAGTTGGGGGAGTTGCTCTTTAGCCCGCTACCCGGTACCTGCACTTCAGCTGGTCTCAGGAGATCTCAGATCTCAAGACTCACACAACCTTACCTTTAATACCAGCTGGGAGGATAACTCCGCCCCCACAGCCACAAAAGCCAATCAAGCCAAAGACAACTGGATTAGCGGATTAACTAGGTTAGGTCAATCAATGATCAGCCTTCCTGAAGCACCCAGTTCCTACCTACCTTCCTGCATTTCAGCTGGTCTCAGGAGATCTCAGATCTCAAGACTCACACAAACCTACCTTTAATACCAGCTGGGAGGATAACTCCACCCCCACAGCCACAAGAGCCAATTAAGCTAAAGACAACTGGATTAACGGATTAACTAGGTTAGGTCAATCAACAATCAGACTTGCTGAAGCACCCAGTTCCTACCTACCTTCCTGTGCTTCAGCTAGTCTCAGGAGATCTCCCAGCTGTTATTTTTTTTTATTAATTATTGCATGCATACAGGCTAATGTAGGCCTGCATTTTGTTTGGGTGGCCAGTGGGTTGGAAAGACATTCCTTTGTGGATCACCAATCTGGTAGCTGGTATTGTGTGGGTATTGGCTGAAGGGAGGCGATCAGCCATCAGCCTGAAATTCCTGTCTAGACCCTGGGCAGGTGAGAAGTCACAGCCAAGAGTGGAATACGTGTGTCGTGGGTCCAGGCTATGAGCCTAAGTTGGAGTTACCACTTAGGTTGGGCTATGGGAAGTAGCCGGTTGGTCTCTTCGCGGAGAGGCCAGCTCCCCACAGTGTCCACAAAGCAGGCGCTGTGTCCCCATCCCCCTTAGCAGGGCCTCGTGGTCCCTATTCAGCATAAAAAGAAAGCTTCCTATAGGAGTGCTTGGTTGAGAAGTGCTGCTTGCCATACAAGTGTTAGAATCTGCTCTGGATCCCCAGCACCACTGTAAAAAGTCACATGTAGCAGTGCATGCTTGTGATCCCAGCACTGGGGAGGGAGGTCAAGCCGGGAGGATCACTGGGGGTTTTTGGCCACCCAGCCTAATCAGCAAATCCTAGGTTCCAGTGAGACCCTGACCCCCCAAAAAACAAGGTGGACAGCTTCTGAAGAATAACACAGAGGTTGACCCCTGGCCTCCACACGCACAGGAAAATGCAGACTTAATGCATGCAGGAATACAAAAGTAGAGAAAAGCTAGGAGGAAGAATTCCAGCAAGAGATGGTGGAGGTCGAGGGGTGGAGCCACCAAGGGGATGACTTTGGGGTAACAGGACAGTGTAGTCCAGCACCATCTATGCCACACAGAGCAGAAGACAGGCCTCACCAAGGCATGTCTCTATGGCCTGCCTCAGCATGCCAGGAAAAGAGACCCGGCACACGTTCAGGGAAAGTCAGGTCAGACATGAAGGATGAGGTATCAGCACAGCTCAGGCTTCTCAACAGCAGTCTTGGAGGCCAGGGGATCACAGAGGACTTTCACAATTGGTAACAGAAAACAGTTTCCAACCTAGAGTGCTACACGAAGCTGAGGCCAAGGTAAACAAGGATGACTTTCAGACATGTAGCACCTCCCCAAAGTTAGTCTTATGCCTCCCTTAAACCATAAGCCGTCCTCTCCTACATTGTTTCTGTCCAGTTTTCTGTCACAGCAAGAATAAAAGTAACAGATATGATAAAAAAGAAAGAAACAAACAAAAAAACACAACAAAACTGTGAGCCTAAACAAACCTCTCTCTCTCTCTGATACATAGTGTTTTGTAACTCACACTGGCCTTGAACTTGCTACATAGCCTGAGGATGACCTTGAACTGTGGCTCCCCAGCTTCTAAACCTCCTCCACCCCCACCCCCGTGGGCTGTCTCTGCACTCACTGCAGAGGCTAGAAGATGATGTCAGACCCAGTGGAACTGGAGTTACAGGTGGTTATCAGCCACCATGTGTGTGCTGGGAATAAATCCCAGGTACTCTGGAAGAGCAGCCACTGTTGTAATCATTGATCCACCTCTCAGTACCCCTAAGCACCAGGGTCTACCACCATGCAGTTCATGCAGTGCTGGGGATTGAACCCTGAGCTTCACACATGCTAGGCAAGTACTCTGCCAGCTGAGGCACATCCTTAGCCTAGTGTTTCATCTTTGAGTTATCTCAAGTGTTCTACCATAATCAGGGAAAGCTGGCTAACATTCCCTTTTACCCTTTTGTTCAAATCCAACCTTGAATAAATCCAATTCTATTTATCATTCATCAATCATGTACCATCTACATATCATCTGTCATTTATTAACTGTCATCAGGAACCTATCAGTCATCATCTATTTATATCTACTACCAGTTATATTATCTATTATCTTGATCTATCAATCATCATCTATTTATTATCTACTACCAGCTATATTATCTATTTATTATCTACTACCAGCTATATTATCTATCTATTATCTACTACCAGCTATATTATCTATTTATTATCTACTACCAGATATATTATCTATTATGTACTACCAGATATATTATCTATTATCTTGATCTATCAATCATCATCTATGTATATATACTACCAACTATATTATCTATATATTATCTATTATCTTGATCTATCTATCAATCATCATCTATGTCTGCTACCAGCTATATTATCTATATGTTATCTATTATCTTGATCTAGCTATCAATCATCATCTATTATCTACTACCAGCTATATTATCTGTTATCTACTATCAGCTATATTATCTATTATTTTTGATCTATCTATCAATCATCATCTATTTATATCTACTACCAGCTATATTATCTATATATTATCTATTATCTTGATCTATCATCTTCATCATCATCTATTTATTATCTACTACAAGCTATATTATCTATATATTATCTATTATCTTGATCTATCTTCATCATCATCATGATCATATACCTTTTTCTTTTTTGTTGTTGTTTTTTAATTTTTTTAATTAATTTATTTTTTATGTGTATGAATGTACTGTCTGCATGTAGGTCTGTGCACCCGTGTCATGCAATGCCGCGGAGGTCAGAAGAGGGTCTCGGATTCCCCTGGAACTGGAGTTCTCCTGGAATTGGAGTTACAGACGGTTCTCAGCCGCCATGTGGGTGCTGGGGATCGAGCCCGGGTCCTCTGTAAGAGCGGTCGGTGCTCTTAACTGCTAGGCCATCTTTCCAGCCCCCATATACCTTTTTCTTGAAGACCCTTTTATTATTATTTTCATTTTCTGTGTATGAGCATCTTGCCTGTATGTACATAACTGCACCATATGCATACAATGCTGAAGATCCCCTAGAACTGGAGCCATAGACAGCTGCCAGCCACCATGTGGGTGCTTTGGAAGAACAGCAAGTGTTCTGAACCACTGAGCCATCTTTCCAGCCTCTTCTTAAGGACCTTTTGTTTGTTGTTTGTTTCTTTTGAGACAAGCTCTCCCTGCAGCTCTGGCTAGCCTAGAACCAGCTATGTAGACCAGGCTGGTCTGGATCCCACAACCACCTGACTCTGCCTCCCAAGTACTAGGATTTTTTTTTTTAATTTTTTTTTTGTTGTTGTTTTTCAAGACAGGGTCTCCCTGTAGTCCCAGCTGTCCTGGAACTCGCTCTGTAGACCAGGCTGGCCTTGAACTCACAAAGATCCGCCTGCCTCTGCCTCCCAAGTATTAGGATTAAAGGCATGTGCCACCACCCCTGGCCTGAGGTCCTTTTACTAAGCCAGAAGGCAGGCTGGGAATGAGAGGATGCTAAGTCCATCAGCCAGTGACTCGTGGGAATTAGTTGTCTTCCTGTTCCTCACTCCCATGGGTGAGATGACTCTGAGGCACCTTTGGAAAACATCCCATAGCAAAATCCTGGAAACGCTATAAAAGGTGCCTCAGAGTAGCGTTTCCAGGATTTTGCTATGGGATGTTTTCCAGATGTTCCCAGTGCAGAGCTTGATGGCA
This sequence comes from Rhizomys pruinosus, assembly GCA_009823505.1. Classification (NCBI taxonomy): domain Eukaryota; kingdom Metazoa; phylum Chordata; class Mammalia; order Rodentia; family Spalacidae; genus Rhizomys; species Rhizomys pruinosus. The sequence goes on along the minus strand of VZQC01009509.1, from coordinate 1,113,541 downwards.
ATCTATTTGCCACCTTTCCTCTTCAGGCCATTTCATGTTCCTGTCATAATTGCAATATTCCTTCTTCTTCTCAATCAACTACTTGGACTTGGGTCCTTGCTTGGAGGTCTCTTTCTCAAAGGAACCCAAATAAAACAGCATCCTCCTTTCCCCTCCCTTCCTTCCTCTTTCTTCCAACCAGTTACCAAGTAATAAATACTAATTCTCCATAATCGAAGGGCCCCTGGCCGCGGCTCCACTCTGTTCCAGGGTCCCCACATCCCCCCATGGTGTATGGCCTAGGATGGAACCATTCACTATATATGGCTCTTGCCCACCTCCCCTCCTGTCCTGTGCTTTCAACACCTTCTCCTCCTTCAGGCAGTAATCATTTAAATATGCAAATGTGATTACTTCATTATTCTAAGCTTTTAGGTTTTGATTTTTAGGTAATGTGTCTGTGAGAAGCTTTTCTGTCTTAGAATTCCAGGGACTCATTAACGTGACTCGCTGCCTCTACCCTTCAAAGCTCCTCTGTTGTCCCAGGTTGACCACGGCCTCTGCTGCACGCCTCACTGAAGTACTGTTAGACCAGGAACAGGGCTTTCCCTTGTGTTCCACCATGCCTGCCTCTCTGGCCTCCCCTACTCTTCCCTTCCCTGTCTTTTCCTTTCTTTCCTCTCTTCCTTTCTCTTCCTGTTGTATTCCTAGATTGTAACTCAATGTAGACTAGAAACTCAATAAATGCTTGTTAAATAAACAACACTTAAAGATTCACTTCTATCTCATTCATCTCCACCTGTTTCTGGAGAATGCTTCTTATTCTTTAAAAAGAAACCTATAAATACAGTTGCAATTTATCCTGTGTTTACTTGCTTCCTTTAATTAATTTGTTTAAATTCATTATTTTTATTTTATGTGTATGAGTGTATTGCCTGAATGTACGTAAAGACATTGTGTCATGTAAAGACTGCAGAGGCCAGAAGAGGGTGTCAGATCCCCCTGTAACTAGAGCTGCACACAGTTGTTGGCTGCCATGTGGATGCTGGGACTGGGAATCAAACCCAGGTCCTCTGGAAAAACAGCAAATGTTCTTAACCACTGAGCCAACTCTCCAGCCCATTTGTTTGTTTGTTTGTTTGTTTGTTTGTATTCTATGTGTATGACTGTTTTGCTTGCATGTATGTAAGTGCACTCATGCACACTATGCCAGGAGAGGTACAGTTGTTAGCTGCCATGTGGATGCTAGGAACTAAGCTCAAGTCCTCTGCAAGAGCAGCCAGTCAGTGCTCTTAACTGCTGAGTCATCTCTCCAGCCCCATCACTTGTTCTAAGTTAAAGATATTTAAAAATAAATGGGGACTAATGATCTCATTTGTACACATAAATTCTTCAGATGGTGGTGGGTGAGGTGTGAGACTGACTGATTTTGTTTAAATATTAAAGCAGGAATGGAAAGATAGCTGGGTGGTTAAGAGTAGTTGATGCTTTAGTCCCAGCAGCCACATGGCTGCTTACAACCACTTGTAACTCCAGCTTCTGGGGGATCTACCGCCCTCTTCTGGCCTCTGCAGGTACCTGCACTTACATGCTATACACAGGCACACACATTCATGAAAAACAAACATAAATAAATACTTTAATGAACAATTAATTGACCCTGTTACTAAGTATAAATAGGAATCTGGACGAAATTTTTGCATGGAGCCTCCAAATTCTTTACATTTAAAGAGACTTTGGTCCTTTATATTTTTTTCTTAAGTTGACAGATAAAAACTATGTTTATGGTATAAAACACATTTCAATATGTATTTATACTGTGAAATTATTAAATCAAGAAAATTATTTTATATATCACCTCATGTACTGATAATTTTTATGATAAGAATATATAAAAACTATTATCAATTGATTTATTCTTTCACTTACTGTGTATTGGGATACAAGCTCCAGCTTGTGTGTGGAAGTTGGAAGAAAACTTGCCAGAGGTTAATTCTGTCTCCATCACTCGGGTTGGAACTTGGGCTTAGAAGCAAGCACTGGCTGAGAAACATCTTAAAAAGTGTTCAATGTCATAGCTAATAATAAAGGAAATGCAAATTTAAACCACTTTAAGATATCATCTCACCCCAATAAGGCTGGCAAGGATCAAGAAAACAAATGAAACCAAGTGCTGGAGAGGTTGTAGGGAAAGGGGAACACTCATCCACTGCTGGTGGGAATGTAAACTTGTACAGCCACTATGAAAAGCAGTGTGGAGAACCCTTGGAAGACTCAAAATGAACCTACCACCTGACCAGCCACACCACTTCTGGGAATATGTCCATCAGACTCTTCCTACCAGAGAGATACATGTATAGCCATGTTTATTGCAGCTCTCATCACAATAGCAAAGAACTGGAACCAACCCAAGTACCCCTCAACTGACCAGTGAATAGAGAAAATGTGGTACATCTACACAATGGAGTTCTATACAGTGGTAAAGAAAGATGACATGAAATTTGCAGGTAAATAGATGGAACTACAAGATTTTATGCTAAGTCAAGTAACATAATCCCAGAAAAACAAAAGATGAATAGTATCCCTCATCTGTGGATGCTGGTACCAAGTACCTAGTTGTAAGACAAACTGAACAGTATTAATGTTATATCCCTCATGATCTAAAGACAACAATGCATTTTGAATCCCTAAACAGGTTCTACAGCTGACCTAACATTTATTTTCAGTCCTTGGGTCTTCGGTACATGATGGAGGGTATGTGTGCACCTTTTAGAGTATTATGGGATCAAAATGGAAAGATGAGAATCAAGAAATAATTTATGGAAATAACATACAGTTTGTTTCCAAAAGATAGTTTTAATATAGGTGCAATGTAATAGGCCGGTGCAACTTAGCCTTTCTGGGTGCTTAATGACCATACTTAATGCCCATACCAATTTGGCCAAGGGACCTAAGGTCAACGAAGTCTTAGGGGATTATGCATGGGGGCATCTCTTGAAATGTCCTGCAAATGTGGGTCACCAGTCTTCCTGTTCAGGGAGGTCTTGGAGAGCCACTAATGGGACTTCAGCTAGTATCCATTCTATAAAGAGGAAAGTCTGCTCATGCTTCAGAAAAGGAAGCCTGGTCTAGCAAGACCTGATTTTGTCCTCGAGTGGAAGGAACTGGTAAATGATAAGCTGAAAGGAGGCCCTCCTCCCTTCCCCCCAAACTCTGAGAGACCCCTGAGGACCAGATCCTCAACTGACCTTGAGAAAGCAAAAACCTTGGTTAATCTGGGCTAACTGTGTGGCCTTAAGCATCCAAAAGGAAAGTACAACCAGATATAAATAATCAGTAAGACTAGAGAAACTGTACTGCAGACATAGAACTTGAGATCTTAGTAAAAAGACAAAAAGAAAAAAGAGAGAGT